>SJYX01007399.1:390565-429751 GCA_006410675.1 Oreotragus oreotragus
TCAGGTGGCCAAAGTATTGGAGTTTCAGCTCTAACATCAATCCTTCAAATGAATATTCAGGACTGATTTCCTTTAGGATGGACTGGTTGGATGTCCTTTCAGTCCAAGGGACTTTCAAGCATCTTCTCCAACACCACAGTTCAAAAGCATCAATTCTTCGGCACTCAGCTTTCTTCATAATCCTTTTCTCATATCCATACATGACTACTGGAAAAAACCATAGCTTTGACATTACTTTGGTAAAGTAATGTCTCTGTTTTTTAACATGCTGTCTAGTTTGGTCATAGCCTGTCTCTTATACACATCTCAAATTGAGGATGAAATATTCATGGTTATAATCTTTTTCCACAGTGATCATGTGGCCAGAGCTAGTATTTATAAATATCATCTTCAATTACTCACTCTATATTTCTTTTATCTGCAGTGGTAATAGATCATTACTTATGACCTATGCAGGTCATGTAGTCATGACATATTCCATGACTTTATTCCTGAAGGGTTGGAGCCATTAGCAGTTCTTCCTGAATTGGGTTTCCATAGTTTTCTATTGACTTTACAGAAGACAGTAGAACTAAGAGATGTCTTAAAGGATCTTTCATATTCCAGACATACTCTTCCTTAACTCCATTGTGTAGTCAAAAACAAATTTACCTTACATACAAGCTAACACAGAAATCCACTTCTTTGTTGTTTCAGAGGCATGAGGAGCCCAAAGTGACCTTCTGATGCTCTTAATTTTCAATTCAGTGGAATCATCTTTATGTCTCCAAGTAAAAGCTATTTTCCCTTTTAAACTAAGACTTCTAGACCAGCAGAACACAAGATTATGGATACAGGAAGCAAACATTTTTGCCAGGGAATCACTGTGTATAATAGTGAATGACATTACTCCCATTTATACCCTTTGATGTTGGACCTGGGATTGCTGGGTACAGGAGAAAGAACATCAGATTCTGGATGCTGATTAAGAGTATATGCAGCATTCTGGAGCTTGTCTAAGTCCCCAAGATATTGCACAATAACAGAGTCTTCAAAGCTATTCCATTTTTCTGGCCAGCCAACTGCTTCATGATGATGGGAAACAGGGTAAGCCCAAAGAATTCCACGAGCATGGGCCTAATGATGTACTTCATTTGTAGGAAATTGAGTTCCCTGATCAGAAACAATGATATGGGAAATAGCATGATGATGAAGGATAAGACATTCTCTAAGTCTATGAATGGCAGTTTTGGCAGAAGCATTTTTTCCATGCAAGGCAAATCAATATTTAGAATATATCATTTTTAGTAGACTAAGAAAGTACTGCTTCTTTCATGATGGACATATTTCAACGTAGTTAACCTATCATCAGGTAGCTGGCTGATCACACCAAGGTATGATGTCATATCAAGTACTCAGTATTGGTGTCTAATGAATGCTAGCTGACTGAGCTCTGAACAGTAACTGTTTCCAGGTCACTTCTGTGAGAGGAAGTTTATGTGCTAAGCCTATGCCTAATCTCTATCCCTGAAACCATGGCTACTCTGTTCACGAGCCCATTCAGCAATGAGAAGAGCAGCTAGGGTAAGAGATTCATTGGTATCCACAGTCAAAGTCATCTTTTGTGATTATTAAAAATCTTGCTTTGCTGAGGTCACCGTTTGGTAAACATTCACGTAGGACATAAATATCTTCATACTCTTTGACCATTCAGAGAATTCTATTCATATATCTCCCTGCCAAACTCCTTAACACCAGATTTCAAATTGTGTTCCTTCCCTACTGCCTGATTATTCAGCCAAACTGTTGGCCAAAATACCATGAGTCAGTATGGGCTCTTGCTACACTTAAACAATAAAACTTTATTATCTTACAAAACCATAGGGCAAAAGTCTGATACTGTCTCAACAGGTTAAAAATAGTGATAAACTCCTTAACACCAGATTTCAAATTGTGTTCCTTCCCTACTGCCTGATTATTCAGCCAAACTGTTGGCCAAAATACCATGAGTCAGTATGGGCTCTTGCTACACTTAAACAATAAAACTTTATTATCTTACAAAACCATAGGGCAAAAGTCTGATACTGTCTCAACAGGTTAAAAATAGTGATGTATGTATGGCAAAACCAATACAATATTGTAAAGTAATTAACCTCCAATTAAAATAAATAAATTTATATTAAAAAATAGAGATATTAAAATTAGGCCTGCATTCTTTTCTGTAGTCTTTGGATAGGATCTGTTCCTTTGCCTTTCCAGGTTCTGGAGATTGCTTGCATTCTTAAGTGGTAGATTTTTTCCTCTATCTTCAAAGCTATCAAAGGTGAATCAAGTCCTTATCATATCCCTCACATGGCATCACTCTGACCTCTTCCACAGTCACATCATTGCCTAATTCCAAAGCCACTTTTACATTTTTAGGTGCTTGTTATAGCAGTTTTGTACTCCCTAGATACTGAAATCTGTGTCAGTAGAGTTCAACCAAAAACCTAGAACCATAGGAGATAAATATTAAGAGATTTATGATAAGGAATCTTTTTACATGACTTCAGGGGCTTGAAAGGCAAATATGAAACTCATAGGGCAGCCCATCAGAAAGGACAGGCTATAATTTTGGGCATGGGGCTGAAGCTGTTGTCCACATGTGGAATTTCTTCTTTAAAGAAGCTTCAGCTTTGATTTTAAAGGCTTTCAGCTGATTGACTCAAACTACTCATATTATTTAGGATAATGTTAAAAATTATCCACTTACAGTCTTTAATCACAGTTACAAAATACACTCATAAGAACACATAGATTGACATTTTATTTAATAACTATGGATGGAGGGTAGCCTAGCCAAGTGGACACATCAGAAAGACCATCACAATATGTTGTATCAATATGACTTTTTTGTCTTAATCCTTCCTCAGGCACGTATGAACTAAAACAACAAAATACACTCATAAGAACACATAGATTGACATTTTATTTAATAACTATGGATGGAGGGTAGCCTAGCCAAGTGGACACATCAGAAAGACCATCACAATATGTTGTATCAATATGACTTTTTTGTCTTAATCCTTCCTCAGGCACATATGAACTAAAACACCAAGGAACTTAATAAAAATGTCTAGCTGCAATTTAAAAACTTTTAAAAAGGAATAGCAACCTCAATAAGGCAGAGTATAATGATGAATACCCTTTAAACTATTGACTATAGTACCAGTCACATAGAAGTTGTTTAATAAACAACCAATCTACTTCTCAAAAGTAGAAAATAGAGTCTGTGAAACTTTACATAGACCACTGCAAGAACAAATTGAATTTAGTTATATATATTTAATTAGGACCTATCATATCTTATTGTAATTTTTCATTTACCTCTCTCTGTCTCCTTCTGATCAGTCTGTGAGGTTGTAGAGTTCCTAAACCATTTCCAATCTTAGTTCCTCCTATTTTTAAACTATCATTAGTTAGTGTGCAGACTATGGACTAGGAACTGTCTTTTTTGCTTCCTTTGAAGTGACTATTGTTTCATATTNATATCTTATTGTAATTTTTCATTTACCTCTCTCTGTCTCCTTCTGATCAGTCTGTGAGGTTGTAGAGTTCCTAAACCATTTCCAATCTTAGTTCCTCCTATTTTTAAACTATCATTAGTTAGTGTGCAGACTATGGACTAGGAACTGTCTTTTTTGCTTCCTTTGAAGTGACTATTGTTTCATATTCATAGCAATAATAGTGAATTATTTTTCATGATGACAGTGGTGACGATGATGACTATTTGCTATAGGTTTACAAATATGATTGAGCACAATCTATTTGACAGTCACTGGGGATACAAATCAACAGGGCAAGTGACCACAATGGATGAGAGCCTAAGGGTGAGACAAATATTAGATAAGCAGACAAGTGATTAGTCCAAATAGCAGCCCAACTAACAGTCCTTCATTATGTATTATGTTCTCAGGGCATTTTTAAGTACTTTAACTCTATTAACACAATTAAAGGAAGAATATGAAGTATTGTATTTAAAGAAAGATTAATGGAGATGTGAAAGATTTAGACTACATGAAAAGTTAATGGAGCAGAAATTCTACTAATCTATTTCAGAATAATGATTTTTAATCTCTATTTTAAAATCCTATTAAAGGTAGCTTGTGTTTCAAACAGAAATAGCTATATCGTCCTACGGCTTCTAAAAATTAAAGTTGAACCTCTTCAATCTCGTCCTTGAACATTAAAAGGATATTGAGAAAACTGTACATTGGCAATGTAACCAAAGTTCAACCTTTTAGCACTATTGTTGAGCATGGCAACTGAATGCAGAGTCTTGCTGCCACATTGGAGGTTGGTATGATATGGGATAAATCAAGCACACCCTACGTACAGTGATTAAAATGAAATCCATTTACTGGTATATGTTTCCTGGCTTCCACCACTGCCAACATAATTGCCACTGCCAAGGCTTTATGTTCAATGAACTCAATCAGCCAGTCCAAAAAGTCACATGTTGATGCTGCATGGTGCCAAGCAAAGGGGAGAGTTTCTAGGGAGCCTGGGAGGGGGGATAACTCATACAAATGAGCCTTTTGGCAAGATATAATCCCCTCTGGAAGAACCCCTACCTTTCAAAGAGCATACTGCATTTTGCTAGGAACGGGTCCTGACTGTGTTCCTTTTAAGAAATCCTGGTGAGCTTTATCATCACTAATAAAATGGGTCTGATGGCGGCAAAAATTCTACTAATGAGTGCCTACTATCCCTGAGATGAGTTTTCAAATGATCACTTATTCTCAAAACATCTTTTGTTGCTGTTTCTCTATTCAAATAAAAACTTTTCACATTTAATAGTCTTGCCATAGCTAAATACTGCCATAATTTTTTTCCCACTTCAAAGTTAGAATTTATAAAGAGTGTAAGAAAAGAGTATAAAAAAGAACAATGTGTAGTACAAATAATAAAATAAAGTACAATGAACAGATAAAATAAAGTACAACGAACAGATAAAATAAAGGTTTTCTATATTTAAAACTTAAGTTTATTCTAGGAAGCATATTTATTTTGTCTTTTACATATAGATGATTTGTCCTCTTAATTTTTACCAAGGAGCACTTTATTCCCCTTGTACTTTTCCATAAAACTGAACACAAAATTTCCTATCTTCTTATTTCAGCTTTCCCAGAGTGGATATAATGTATTCCACTGTTTTCACTACTCTATTTCTTTGGCATGCCACACTTCTTTTTGAAAGCATTGAAAATATGGTTGCTATAGACACTGCTAAATAAGTCTTTTAAAAATTATTTAGCTGGTAGAAGACAGAGAATAAGAGTTGATGTTTAGCAAAGTAGATTTTGTAATGACAAGGCTGTTTATAGTTTATTCTTAGAACATGTTGTGTCTTGACTCCTTAGTATGACTTTGATAAGTGGTTGGGTTTTAATTCAGTTTTATTGCTAAAATATTTTCCTTGAAATAGTGAATAGATATGGAAATGTCAAATACCCAAAACATCAGTAACTTCAAAATAGTGATTTTTAGATTTTACCACCAAGGGAATTAATATTTAAGTTTTAAGCTCACATAAACATAAATTAAAAGGTATGTAATGGTTCTTTTTACGTGTGTGTATATGTATGTGTGTGTGTTTAATTTTTTTTACACTGTTATGCAGAGAAACTTTTTAATCAAGTAAAAAAAACCCAAAATCTACAGATGCTATGATTTGTGCAAAAATCCATCTCTAAAGTCAACACTCCTCAATATTTTATACTACAAAGAGAAACAAACAAACAAAATACAAACCACTTAATTAAAGACATCATTTCCCAAGAAAAAAATCGCAGTTCTTGTGTATTTCCTTAACATGTGATAACCTTTTCTCCCCTGTCCTCACCACCATCATCTTAATCAACACATCAAAAAGAGGCAAGCCTTTCTGGGATCTATGGGAATTTTAATATAAATATTCCTGAGCTAATAATTTCCAGTAATTTATAGAGTTAAGGAATAAGTGATTCAATCTAGTAAGGAATTTAGTCATCTTCAGTTCAGTTCAGTCGCTCAGTCATATCCGACTCTTTGCAACCCCATGAATTGCAGCACACCAGGCCTCCCTGTCCATCACCAACACCCGGAGTTCACTCAAACTCATGTCCATCAAGTCAGTGATGCCATCCAGCCATCTCATCCTCTGTCGTCCCCTTTTCCTCCTGCCCCCAATCCCTCCCAGCATCAAAGTCTTTTCCAGTGAGTTAACTCTTCTCATGAGGTGGCCAAAGTACTGGAGTTTCAGCTTTAGCATCATTCCTTCTTACTGAACTATTAATAAAAAAAAGACTGACGAGATATTCACACCAGCTTTCTAAGCAATTCCCTCCTTTAATTCTAGAGCCAAAAGATGGAGTGAAACTGTGAGGGACATTTTCTTTTCCTGATTCTTTCTCTTCTCTACCTACCTATCCCCAGTGGTCTATGCCTATCCACATTTAAATTACTAACCCCCTTTCTCCTTCTTTTTATGCAAGCCATTATTTAAGAGGCAATCTTGAAAAAATTATGCTTATAAAGAAATATGTAATTTCATGGTTTTTGTTCATCTTAGGTCATTGAGGTTCCTGGGATGCTCTATCACTGCTGTTAGCCATTGCCATTAACCTTGTTCATACTATCTTTATTATTTATTGGGTTGAAAGGGTTTGAAAATCTGTACTTGTTATTGTTCAGTTGATAAGTCATGTTCCACTCTTTGTGACCCAATGAGGGGCAGCATGTCAGGTTTCCTTGTCTTCAATGATCTCCAAGAGTATACTCAAATTTGTGTCCATTGAGTCCAGTGGAGAAAAGAATGGCAAACCACTTCCATATTCTTGCCTTGAGAACTCCATGAACAGTATGAAAAGGCAAAATGATAGGATACTGAAACAGGAACTCCTCAGGTCAGTAGGTGCCCAATATGCTATTGGAGATCGGTGGAGAAATAACTCCAGAAAGAATNCTTTTAAAACATTCTTTGCGTCATCTTTAATTCATTAACCAAATAAGCATTTCACAATAAATTTGTGTTAAAATAGAAGTGGCCATTTAGAACTTGGAATGGTTTTATTTTTGCCGCCACTATAAATCTGGAATTTTTATTTTGAAATTAACTTTAAAGTCTAATTAGTAAATTAGTGATTCCAGCAATTTTTGATTAATTCTTTGTATATCTTTTGTAAACTGAATGTTTCATTTGAATTCCATTAATATAGCAAATGAGTTAAATACTGTCCATATATTTCAGTATGTAATGTGAGAACCAGATTAGTTATTAATAGCTTAAAGGTTCCTGATTGTGTAAACTTAATGTGAATTATTGAATAAGATTTGTGACTTTATGCTTTTGAGATATTAATATCATTTCTTAGAGTTTCTTACTGTTGTTACAAGGATTTAGGTAATATTTAAATGTGAAGTAGAATATTTTATATGACTAAATTTTTTTTTTTTTTGGTTACCTGGTTTGAATATGTTACATAATAATGGGGAAATCACTAGTATGGCATATTTTGAAGTTGAATTTGCTTTTTCATACTTTTTAACCTCATACTTTGCTAGAGTTTTGCTCAAATCTTTTTTTCTCTAGTAGTTTCTTTTTTTTCTCTTTTTAATCAAAATTCCTTCTTGTCTCATTTTCTCATCTTTTCCCTTCTTATGCACTAAATTCCTTGACTAATTAAATTTCCATTTTACAAATCCATTCAAGCCAAGAGAGTTTTTTTTTCAGTATATTTTGTGTATTCTTCATGTGGCATGTGTGTATGTATGCAGTTGTATTTGTGTTTGTGTTTAGAAGTGGAAATTTGCCTTCAAAGATGCCGAGGACAAGAAAGATAATCATGTCTGTGTATTTTAGATAGCTGCTAAAATTACCTTGAAATACTACTTGAATTTTTCTATGAAATTCTTAAACTTCACTATTCTAAAACTGTCTTCTACCCTTTATTCAGTGATTAGCTTTTGTTTTTACATGGTTCCACTATTTTGAAATACTAATGATATATTGTTTTGTGATTTCATTTTCACCAGGTTGAAATCCTTGAAAATGAGATTATTCAAGAAAAGCAAAGTCTTCAGAATTGTCAGAATTTAAGCAAGGATCTAATGAAGGAAAAAGCTCAGCTTGAAAAAACGATCGAAACACTTCGAGAAAATTCAGAGAGACAGGTTCATAAATTTTTTTGTTAAGCAACAGATCTTAAAACTTATTAACAAAAGTTATTTTAAAGTTTGTGCAAGTAAAATTTTCATAATAACATTAAATGAAATGTTTTAGAACTTTTTAGATTTTAAGGTAACTATAGTTTTATCTCATTTGCTATCCCATGCATTTTTGAAAAGTTGAAGAGAAAACTTAGAGTTTTTTAAATTGTCAGTGTGCTTAATAACTGTCTGATATAAAATCCCATGGTACCTGTGCATGAACTGCTTTCCAAGTGTCCGTGGAATGGGACTGCAGCTACTGGAGGCCTGAATGAAGCTGGGATGAAGTGCAGCTCCACTCTGATCCCACTGTAGTGGCAGCAGCTCCTCTGTATACTTTCATACTATCAAGGTTTATTGGTCGTTCACATGCTATGCTTGAGGAAACTAAGAATCAAATAAATAACTGGCTGTTCTACAATTTCTAATTTTTAGGAGTAAAATTATTTGTATTGTTGAGCTATAGTCCTCAAAGTGAAAGCGTTAGTTGCTCAGTCATGTCCAACTCTTTGTGGCCCTGTAGTCTGTAGCCTGCCAGGTTCCTCTGTCCATGGGATTTTCCAGGCAAGAATACTGGGGTGGTTTGCCATCTACTTCTCCAGGGGATCTTCCCGACCCAGGGATTGAACCATGTCTCCTGCATTGCAGGGGAGACTCTTTACCATCTGAACCACCAGGGTTAGTCCTTAGGTCACCTGTAAAAATACGCATTTCCATAGAGCTATGGAACAAAAATTCTAGAGCTAAGCATGAATCTCTGTTTTTACAAGTTTCTCAGAATTGATTGTTTAATACACTGAATTTTAAGAACCATTACCATTATAATAGACCATACTATAAATTGGATGTTTTCATTTTTAAATGTACCAGGGATATTGTTATTTTGATGTTTCCAAATTAGAATTCTTTTAGGAAATGAATACACACAAATACACACACACACACACACACAATATTGGAGAAGACTCTTGAGAGTCCCTTGGACTGCAAGGAGATCCAACCAGTCCATTCTGAAGGAGATCAACCCTGGGATTTCTTTGGAAGGAATGATGCTAAAGCTGAAACTCCAGTACTTTGGCCACCTCATGTGAAGAGCTGACTCATTGGAAAAGACTCTGATGCTGGGAGGGATTGGGGGCAGGAGGAGAAAGGGGACGACAGAAGATGAGATGGCTGGATGGCACCACGGACTCGATGGACGTGAGGCTGAGTGAACTCCGAGAGTTGGTGATGGACAGGGAGGCCTGGTGTGCTGTGATTCATGGGGTCGCACAGAGTCAGACATGACTGAGCAACTGAACTGAACTGAACTGAGTCAGTGATGGTATCTAACAAACTTATTAGGAACAAGTAAATCTTCTATTCTTCAAGTTGTCTTGAAAATGGAAGATTTTTGTTCTCATCATTCTTGTTGTTGTTCCTGAGGTGATGCTCATACACTAAAGCACAATCTCCTACATAAGTTGACAAGATGTTCACGTAATTTGAATACTCATAGTTTTTCTGTTTTTCAATCCTTGCAAACAAAAATTTAACTTTTATTACCGTTTGTCTGGGGTTAGATGGAGAAGTACAGAAATTATGAACATAGAAAGTTGAGTGCATGCACTAAATGTCATCATTGCACTTCTTAAAGATTCAGTTCAGTCGCTCGGTCGTGTCTGATTCTTTGTGATCCCATAGATTGCAGTACACTGGGTGTCCCTTTCCATCGCCAACTCTCAGAGTTTACTCAAACTAATGTCTATTGTTTCGGTGATGCCGTCCAACCATCTCATCCTCTGTCATCCCCTTCTCCTCCTGCCTTCAATCTTTCCCAGCATCAGGGTCTTTTCCAGTGAATCGGTTCTTCGCATCAGGTGGCCAAAGTATTGGAGTTTCAGCTCTAACATCAATCCTTCAAATGAATATTCAGGACTGATTTCCTTTAGGATGGACTGGNGTCATCCCCTTCTCCTCCTGCCTTCAATCTTTCCCAGCATCAGGGTCTTTTCCAGTGAATCGGTTCTTCGCATCAGGTGGCCAAAGTATTGGAGTTTCAGCTCTAACATCAATCCTTCAAATGAATATTCAGGACTGATTTCCTTTAGGATGGACTGGTTGGATGTCCTTTCAGTCCAAGGGACTTTCAAGCATCTTCTCCAACACCACAGTTCAAAAGCATCAATTCTTCGGCACTCAGCTTTCTTCATAATCCTTTTCTCATATCCATACATGACTACTGGAAAAAACCATAGCTTTGACATTACTTTGGTAAAGTAATGTCTCTGTTTTTTAACATGCTGTCTAGTTTGGTCATAGCTTTTCTTCCAAAAGAGTGAGTGTCTTTTAATTTCATGGCTGCAGTCACCATCTGCAGTGATTTTCTTAAAGATAGTTATTACATAAAGATATCTGAAGTTTTGAGGCACCTCAGCTCTTGCATCCCATTGGTTAGTAAGTCGTGTTGACTTTCCATCTAGGAAAAGTTCATCCATTCTGACTACTGCCCTTCATTCAAGTCTCCAGTGTCAGCCACCCAGCCTCTGAATTGCGCTCACCTTCCATGCTTGGCTTCCCTGGTGTCTCAGATGGTAAAGCATCTGCTTGCACTGCAGGAGACCAGGGTTCAATCCCTGGGTCAGGAAGATCCCCTGGAGAAGGATATGGCAATCCACTCTAGTACTTTTGCATGGAAAATTCCATGGATGAAGGAGCCTGGTGGGCTACAATCCATGTGGTTGCAAAGAGTCGGATACGACTGAGAAACTTCACTTTCACTTTTTCTTTCCATGCTTGGCCCCTTTTACAATCCATTCCACATATGCAGTCAGGGAGACAAGTTAGATCACATTATACCTTAGCATAGAATCCATCAGCAGCTTCTTCATCATACTTTGAATTTCAGACCTAAAAAACTCTGTATAATCTTGCTGTGATCTTCCTTTCTTTCTGATTTAATCTTATACCAAGCTCTCCTCTGTTCTCTGCCCTCAGTGGCTACCTGCCTGACCTGAGGACACACCAAGCATGTAGCTGACCAGGGTTTCTTCATGATCTCCCTTCTTGTTGGCCCTATCTTAGCCAGATCAACCACAACTGCCTCCACTTCGTCAGTCAGAAACCACATAATTTCTACAACCCAGAGGATTCTCTCTGATGATCCAGCCTATTTGTTCTCTACAAAGAGTGGCATCACCCACACTGGTATCCTTCATAGCTTGTATCACTAGATCTTTCTTTATCCCTTCATAGTGTGCCTGTCTTCTCCTCTAAAATATAAGCACCATGAAAGCGCAGCCCACATTCTCACTATCTACCCCCTTATCTGATATAGTAGGTATATTATATATGAAACCTCAGAGTATGAAGCCAATTAAGGCAAAAAAATTAGTGTGAGAAGCTGCATGTCATGATTATGGCTACAATTAGGGATATAATTACTATTCTAAATCAGAAATAATAAAATTGACTCTGTAGTTGACAGTAAAAAATCTACAACACATAATGTTAAATATTTTGTGCATATGTGAAGATATTAAAAAGAATTAGAAGTCTGGATCTGGAATAGATAATAGATGATCATACCTTACAATGCCTTTTTATATTCCCCTTCGAACTGATGGAGCCTAGTAGAGGGGCATGGTGGGAGGCAGGTAAAGACCCTGTAGTACATAGAGCTGGACAGGAGCTTCTCTTGATACATGGGACTGGGTAGGAGAGGGTCTTCCCTCAAGACTTGCTCATTTCCTGGAAATTAGTTTGCCTTATGTTCATCCATCTGGGGTATGACAGCTAATTCATTTTCTCTTTAAAAGAAATTATAATTCTGGCACAGGTCTTAATGCTGTGTTCCTAAATCTTGTATTTTCAGTCTTGTTGAATGTTGATTTTTCAATCCAGTCTGAAAAGTTATGGCAGATATTTTCAAATCTAGTTAACATAAAACCTTGATTTTCTAAGATGCATTTTAAAATGTATAATTGTATCCAGGTCTCTGGTTCATTCGTCCAAGAGTGAGGGAGGAAACAAGCATAATATTGTATTAGACAACAAAGGCATCTGTTCTTCACGGATTTTTGAAGAGTAGAAGCCTAGTGATCCTGTCTTGAGAGGCAACTAAGAAAGAGTTCACAGTAGACTTTTTGTGATGGTGGCAGATTGCTGTAAGTGTTCTTCAGTGGGATTCAGAACATTAAAAGCATCTTGGAAAATTTGTTATCAGCAGGGAATGGGGGAATATGGTGCATCTGAGACTCACACATTGTCCCAGTAAAAATAATTTCATACTATACAAATAGAACTGCCTTATGACCCAGCAATCCCACTGCTGGGCATACACACCAAGGAAACCAGAATAGGAAACATCTATTCCATTTAATCTAGACAATTAACTGCAAGGAATATGTCCTAAGAAAATGACTATAACAGGTTAAATAATATGTACATGAGTATTCACCCTGTCAACATTATGAGTGAAAATCAATACAAAATGAATGTCCGACAATAAAGTTATAACTCAGTGGTAGATAAAGTGTTAGTCTCTCAGCCATGTCCAACTGTTTGCAACTCCATAGACTGTAGCCCACCAGGCTCTTCCTTCCATGGAATTCTCCAGGCAAGGACACTGGAATGGATTGCCTTTCCCTTCTCCAGGGGATCTTCTCCACCAAGGATTGAACCTGGGTCTCCTGTGTTGCAGGCAGATGCTTTAAAACATAATGAAATATTTGCAATAATTAAAAATTATGCTTAAGAATACCAGAAATCAATAGGCAAGGCAAATTATTCTATAAACACAAATGAAAACTAGGATCCAAAATCCAAATTGTACATTCAAATTGTTCATAGATTAAGACTAAAAAAAATGTGTATGAAAAAGATTCATTCTACTATTATGAATCTTTTNAATGTTTTCTTTGAATGATCAAACTATGTAATTAAAAACAACATAGGCTAAAGCCTAAACCACTATCTTTTAAGCAGTAAGCCATGGGATTTATATACTGGAATGAATTTCTCTGGATCTGATCTGGATGAAGAATGCCAAAATAAGTGTACTTTAAGATGTGTATAAGAGACAGTAATAGTAGAATGAATTTTTTTATATTTTCAACTTTTTTTGGCTTTTATGATCTAAAGAAGTAGCTTTTATTTCAGTCTGTCCAAAAGATCAAGGTACTATTTGTTTAACTTAGAAACTTACTAAACTAAATACCTTTTGAAAAGACTGAATTAATGCAGCTTAAATATTTTAATAGATATTTTAATTATACTAAATGAAATTTTATTAGAGGATTTGGCTTAAAGGATTTTAAAATGAAAAGTATACCTGTACCAGTTTTTGCAACGGTATTATGATTAGTGATGTCACACAGAATAACCTATAAATTATAAGATATATTATAAAGTATATTAAATACATTGCATGGACTTTTCATACTTAACAAGCAACATTGTCATTAATTGAATGTCATAGAAAAAACAGCTGATTGGATGAGATTATCATTAAATTATCACAAAGTAGTTTAGATATACGTTAGATCTACTAGATATTTATAATAAGTTTTAAAATATTCCAGCTGAAATAGTATAGTCTTTCTCGGTGGCTTGGTGGTAAAGAGTCCACCAGCTAATGCAGGAGATGTGGGTTCAATCCCTGAGTCAGGAAGATTCCCTGAAGGAGGAAATGGCAACCCACTCTGGTATTCTTGCGTGGGAAATCCCATGGACAGAGGAGTCTGGTAGAACCCCTACAGTTCATAGGGTCAAAATAGTCGAACATGAATTAGCAACTAAAAAGCATCAACAAACAGTACGTATTTTGAGTTTCTGACAGAATGTCCTCCATTAAAATTACTATATTTCTTAGGATATAAATCCTTCCAGTGAAATTATCTTTTTACAAGCAATTGTAAAGAGGTTTTTGTTGAGGATTTGATTTTCTTGTATGATTAAACTCATTAATTTTCATCTCAATGATATTAACAAATACAAAAATGCTAAAAGGACTATATAGCGTTTCTGTTTGCTCCTCCCTTATGACTAGCTTTCATTNCAGTGAAATTATCTTTTTACAAACAATTGTAAAGAGGTTTTTGTTGAGGATTTGATTTTCTTGTATGATTAAACTCATTAATTTTCATCTCAATGATATTAACAAATACAAAAATGCTAAAAGGACTATATAGCGTTTCTGTTTGCTCCTCCCTTATGACTAGCTTTCATTTTAATGCAAGTATGGCAAGTAGAATTACCAAAATTGGGTGATTTATTCTTGTAACTTAATTCTTGAAATACAAGTTTCTTTCATATAAGAGAGCACCATGATAGGACAGAGCCCTTTGTAAATGCAAATCAACACAGTTTTTTCCTCCTTAGGACTCTGGCAAAACTCTATGAAAGGGAAAGAAGTGGGGCCAGCCTTTCACAGTAATGAATAAATATTTGAATGAATAATTTCATTAATTAGAATATTTGGTATTTTTCACCAATTGTTTCAATCTATTACTATGAGTGCATAAAAACATGATTTTCATTATAGCTTTATTTTGTAAAAGCAGTAATTGACAATAGTGTAAATAGCCCTCAAAATGAAATAGTAGTATTATTACACTGGTGGAAAAATAACTGTGGTTCTGCCATTTTATATTAGAATATATTCTTAAATAAATGTGGTATGTTATACATCTTTTTAATGCACATTCCTCCCTTTATGTATTTTTATTTTTATTTTTTATTTTTTTTGTTAATGACTTATTACTTACTTTTTTTTTTTACTTACTGTTTATTTCAAATACATTCAGACTAGGGAAATGATGTTAGGCAAAAAGCAAATTCAAGCGATTTTCTTATTCAAGTACAAAATGGGTCGTAAAGCAGTGGAAACAACTCACAATATCAACAACACATTTGGCCCAGGAACTGCTGATGAATGTACGGTGCAATGGTGCTTCAAGAAGTTTGTTTGTTTGTTTGTTTGTTTGTTTTGAGTAAAAACAGATGTAGGTCAGCTACTTTATTTTTTTTCCATTTTAATGTTATTTAATAATTATTTTTTTCTTTTATTTATTTATTTTTAACACGAACTCCCAAACATGAACCCCCCCACTCCCACCTCATCCCTCCAGATCAAAGAAGACAAGAGCCTTGAAGTTGAGGAGCCTGGAAGTTGACAATGACCAATTGAGAAGATCATCCAAGCTGATCCTCTTAAAACTGCACAAGAAGTTTCCCAAGAACACAATATTAATCATTCTATGGTCATTCAGCATTTGAAGCAAACTAGAAACATGGAAAAGCTCGATACGTGAGTTCATCATGATTTGAACGAAAATTTAAAAAAATATATTGTTTTAAAGTATTGTCTTCTCTTATTCCATGCAACAACAATGGACCATTTCTTGATGGCACTGTGACATGTGATGAAAAGTGAATTTTATATGAAAACTGGCGACAACAAGCTCAGTGGCTGGACTGAGAAGACGCTCCAAAGCACTTCCCAAAGCCAAGCACGCACCAGAAAAAGGTCACGGTCACTGTTTGGTGGCCTGCTGTTGGTGTGATCTATTACAGCTTTCTGAATCCCAGCAAAACCATTACATCTGAGAAGTCTGCTCAGCAAGTTGATGAGATTTACCAAAAACTGCAATGCCTACAGTTGGCACTGGTCAATAGAAAGGGCCCAGTTCTTCTCCACAACAATGTCTGACTACACAACCAATGTTTCCAAAGTTGTATGAATTGGGCCACAAAGTTTTGCCTTATCCACCATATTCACCCAACCTCTCCACCAACCGAGTATCACTTCTTCAAGCATCTCCACAACTTTTTGCAGGAAAAATGCTACCACAACCAGCAGGAAGCAGAAAATGCTTTCCAAGAGTTCATAGAGTCCTGAAGCATGGATGTTTATACTATAGGAGTAAACAAACTTCTGTCTTGTTAGCAAATACATGTTGATCGTAATGGTTCCTATTTTGATTAATAAAGATATAATGATATTGCTGCACACTTCTTCAAGCATCTCCACAACTTTTTGCAGGAAAAATGCTACCACAACCAGCAGGAAGCAGAAAATGCTTTCCAAGAGTTCATAGAGTCCTGAAGCATGGATGTTTATACTATAGGAGTAAACAAACTTCTGTCTTGTTAGCAAATACATGTTGATCGTAATGGTTCCTATTTTGATTAATAAAGATATAATGATATTGCTGCTGCTGCTAAGTCTCTTCAGTCGTGTCTGACTCCGTGCGACCCCATAGATGGCAGCCCACCATGCTCCTCCATCCCTAGGATTCTCCAGGCAAGAATATTGGAGTGCGTTACCATTTCCTTCTCCAATGCATACATGCATGTACGTCGCCTCGGTCGTGTCTGACTCTGTGCGACACTATGGACAGCAGCCCACCAGGCTCCTCCATCCACAGGATTCTCCAGGCAAGAACACTGGAGTGGGCTGCCATTTCCTTCTCCATATAATGACAGTATCACCCTGCTTATTTAACTTCTTTGCAGAGTACATCATATGAAATGCTGGGCCAGGTGAAGCACAAGGTGGAGTCAGGATTGCTGGGAGAAATATCAATAACCTCAGATATGCAGATGACACCACACTTATGGCAAAAAGTAAAGAGGAACTAAAGAGCCTCTTGATGAGGTTGAGAGGATGAGATGGTTGGATGGCATCACCGACTCAATGGACATGAGTTTGAACAAGTCTGGGAGTTGGTGATGGACAGGGAAACCTGGCATGCTGCAGTCCATGGGGCCACGAAGAGTCAGACACAACTGAGCAACTAAACTGTACTGATAATGATAAAATTCACAGTCTGAAACCAAAATTACATTTGTACCAAGCTAATATAAATTATAATCCAAACTTACTATGAAATATTAAGTATGCAGTATTTTAAAAAAGAGTATTTGGAATATGGTAAGCATTATCATCAACTAAATGAAAGAGACTGATCAGGGATCAAAATCCTGGGATATTTTGAAAATTGGTTAGTCACAAGTTGGCTATTGGTCACAGAAATATGAAATAATACTTCTCATACCATTGTATTCTTGCCAACAGTAAATATCATATTTAAAGCACAATGCACCTGGTAGGTACACAGCAAATGTAGAGTTACTTACTCTTTCATCCATCAGCATTTGGAATATGGTAAGTATTCAGTGAAAGTGAACAGCTAAATGAACACAGGTATGAATGGATAACTCTTCCTCTAATTCAAAATCAAACAAAATTCTCAAGATGTTCTGCTTCTCAATTTCCTACTACACTCACCTGAAAAGTCTGTACTCACATCTCTTTCATACAACACAACAAAATCTTCCCTCCAAAAGAGGCTAGGAAGGATAAAAAAAGAGGGGCGGGGGATGTGAGTGTCTGGAAAGAGAAGACCTTCTTCAGAAATGCCACCATATTTAACTAGTCTTCTTTTTGGATTAGTATGGGACCTTGCTTTGGTGCTTTTTGCTGTGAATTCTGGTATTTCCCTAGTAAGTGGCATTTCAAAGCTGACAGCTCCAGCTGTCCAACCTTCATCTTTCCACTGACTCATACCCAACAGATGGTGCAAATAGCCTGGCATAGATTCACTGGATCCATGTTGGGAGGAAAGCCTTGCCAGACGGCTGACAGTTTCTTTGAAGATGCTCATTCTGGCAACAATGAATGACTAATAGCACATCCTTGGCTGAACAAAAATAAGATACTAAAGTTTGAGAGAAATTTTGGAGTATTTGGCTTCATATCTTTCACAATGCCTGCAATAACTTTCTGTTAGTCATAAGATCTTATTAACATTATATGTTAGAACTATGCCATTCTCTCACTTGAGATTCTTAGTGCCTGAAGTTAAAATAAATCCATTACTATTGCTCAGATGATAGTAGAAAAAATAAAGGTCTAAAGGTCAGTGCACCCAGATTCCACCCTCTGTTCTCCCTTTAAAATTCCTAGGTAAACTTAGCCAAGATATTGATGTGCTTTGATCTTTAGATTCTGCATCTTTTAAAAGAAAGGTGAAAATACCTTCCTTATTTTGCAAGGTGATTGAGAAACACATAAACTAATGAATATATAGCTGTTACATAAAGTGTGATAAAAATACTCTATAAAGTTATATGTTATAGAGAATATCATACTGACCCTCCACAAGCAGGTCTGTGTTTGCTCTTGTTGTTGTTTAATTACTCTATTGTGTCTGACTCTTTGTGACCCCATGGACTATATCTTGCCAGGCTCCTCCCTTCATGGGATTTCCCAGGCAAGAATACTGGAGTGAGTTGCCATTTCCTTCTTCAGGAGATCTTCCTGATCCAAGGATAGAACCCATGTCAACTGTGTTTCCTGCATTACAGGCAGATCCTTTACAAATAAGCCCCTACAAACAAGTATGAACCCTCAAATGAGCATAGGTTTACATGGATACGTATTCTTACCTCTCTGATGGCCACTGTGAGACTTGAGTTTGGATTGGAGGATAGTAGCATCATGGATGGAGAAGGCAATGGCACCCCACTCCAGTACTCTTGCCTGGAAAATCCCATGGATGGAGGAGCTTGGCGGGCTGCAGTCCATGGGGTCGCTGAGAGTTGGACACGACTGAGCGACTTCACTTTCACTTTTCACTTTCATTCATTGGAGAAGGAAATGGCAACCCACCCCAGTGTTCTTGCCTGGAGAATCCCAGGGACAGTGGAGCCTGGTGGGTTGCCGTCTATGGGGTTGCACAGAGTCGGACACGACTGAAGCAACTTAGCAGCAGCAGCAGCAGCAGCAGCAGCATGAATGGAGAGACCCTGACCATCTCATATTTACCAGCTCAGCCGCACATTTTGGAGTTTTTAATTCCATAATCTTATAAAAATTTGCTTAAATCTTGGCTTGATCTAAAAATTACTTGCTGTGCACCTGAGATTATCACAACATTGTTAATCAGCTATATTCCATTATAAAATAAAAAGGTTTTTAAAAATAAATTTTAAAATAATTACCACATAACAGCAACAATTTTAGGAAATGTTTAGGGAAAGATAGTATTGGACAATGTTTTCTAACTTTGTGCTACCCTCATAAATCATTACCATTCCTGAGTAATAGTTCCAAAAATACTCACTTATATGTATGTTAGCACTGACATTAAAGCCTTTCTCCCCAGAAGATTGTAGTTTCCAGAATCAAAGATTTTGACCAAGTCATGGCTCTACCGTTAACTCTAATAGGAAGTCAGCCTGAATTGGCACAGATATCAGATATGGATATCCGATTCAGAAGTATAATATATATGACTTTTCCAACATTAACCAATTTCAAATTGTATATGCTGGTCTGAGAAATATAAATATTGAAACCACTTTTTAATTCCATGTGTCTATATTTCCCAGAAAAAATTCTAGCATGTTTTTTACAAATAAGTATTTACAAGCTACAGCATCCCAAAATGCATTGAACTATCTCCCAATTCATAAAGGAAAAAAGTAGTCTGAATCATCTCTTTTCTGTTTACCAAAATAAGATTCTCAAATTAATTATTAACTCTTCTCCCTTTCTCCTTTTCACTAAGAATCAGTTTGTGGGAAGGCAGAGGATACTGAAGTCAAATGCCTTATTGACCTAAAAGTGATTACTTGCAACAATTTATTCAGAATTTCACTTTAGTTTTATCATAAATAATTTATTACCTTCCTTTTTGAACAGATTATCATCAAAACATATTACAAGCTGTTCAAAATGGTAGGTAACAAGCTGTCTGTTTTCCTTTTCTTTCAAATGAATTTGAGTACACATGAGGCTTAGGTTTAGTTTGTTGGCTCATAAAAATGGATAACAATTTTCCATGGTAGCTGTTAAACTGAAAGAAGTTGGTACTAGGTATCTAGTCAAGTTTGACGAGGAAGAAAAAAGCTACTTTAGACATTGTGAGCTCTCTCAGGGAACCCAGAGTTTCAAGGTTAGGAGGAAATAATCTCATCTGCCTGCATTATCAAATAAGAGATTTTGAGAAAGACATTCCCAAATTGCAGGCAAAACCCATCTCAGCCATCTGAGTACATGCCACATTCCAGACCCGATATACCTGGAGACCAATTTCTCCCCTACCCTATTTTGATTATGCACAAAACCTCGAATTGCCAGGATGTAACCAGAACCTGCAGGCAATGGAGTCTTGGAACTGCAATCTCCAGGCTGCACAGGGTGCCTGTAAGCCAGGAAACCTCTCCAACATCATCTCATCCCTTTTCTCCATCTAGAGACAATGGAGGCAAGTGAAAGAACACAAAGCAGTGAAGCCTGATGTGTACTGTCTTCTCAATCACTGGAAAACCTTGTGAGAGCTCTGCTCTTGCCAGGAAAGGAATCTTCATAAAGGGAATGCAGCCGCAGCAAGAGATACTTATTCCAACACTAGAAAAGAAAAAAAGCAGTGCAAGTCTGTTCTCTATATCTGCATCTCTCCTCCTGTCCTGCAAATAGATTCATCAGTACCATTTTTCTAGACTTCATGTATGTGCATTGAAAGTGTTACTCGCTCAGTAGTGTCAGACTCTTTGAGACCCTATGGACTGTAGCCCGCCAGGCTCCTCTGTCCACGGAATTCTCCAGGCAAGAATGCTGGAGTGGGTTGCCATTTTCTTCTCCAGGGGATCTTTCCAACCCAGGGACTGAACCTGAGTCTCCTGCACTGAAGGCAGATTCTTTACCATCTGAGCCACCAGGAATTAATATACAATATTTGTTTTTGTCATGTAGCTGATTCACACTGTTGTATAGCAGAAACTACCACAATATTGTAGAGCAATTACATTCCAATTAAAACAAATAAGGGCTTCCCTGAGAGCTCAGTTGGTTAAGAATTCACCTGCAATACAGGAGACCCCAGTTTGATTCCTGGGTCGAGAAGATCCCCTGGAGAAGGGAAAGGCTACCCACTCCAGTACCCTGGCCTGGAGAATATGTAGTTCATGGGGTCACAAAGAGTTGGAGACAACTAAGCAACTTTCACTTTCATTTTAAAATAAATACATAATTTTTAAAAAGAAAAGCAACACAGTTCCTTTTCCCAAGTGCACAATGCTTTAGTGACAAATACTATTATTTCCTTAATGTGTTGAGCATCTATTTCATGGCAGGAACTTTGGAAGAGTGGTGGTTTAGTCATTAAGTCATGTCCAATTCTTGCAACCTCATGGACTGTAGCCTGCCAGGCTCCTCTGTCCATGGTATTCTCCAGGCAAAAATACTGGAGTGGGTTGCCATTTCCTTCTCCAGGAGATCTTCCCAACCCAGGAATCAAATCAGGGTCTCCTGCATTGCAGACAGCTTCTTTACTGACTGAGATATGAGGGAAGTTCTTGGTAGGGAGATCATTAATTTATTCAGTCCTTGTAACTTTTCTGTGATGTACGTGTAGTTCTATTTTAAAGCTAAGAAAAGTGAGATTCACACTGGTTAAGAGAAAACAGTCCAAGTCTGGTAGCTCATGAGTGCTAGACATACCACAGGTATGTCTGATTCCAAAGCTTTGCTCTTTCTACTACATAATGAGTATGGTAAGGCAGTATTTTCTGAGGGTCAAATAATCACTATAACAAAATAAATGCTAAGAGAATTCAGAGGGATGAAAGAAAGTTCCTATTGCATGATCATAATCATCAATTTTAGGGTATGGGAGCAGGAAATATCTTTCAATAATTTGGTATTTTTGACAATCACAATTGCACACTCATCTTACAAAATATCAATTTTAGAGCCTAAAATTTCAAGAAAAATGAACTTTACCTACAAATCTGCAGGACAAATGCATATTTAGATTTAGTTGAGCTCTTGCTTTTACCCTCAAAGACAGTTTAGAATGTATCTCTTTAAAACTTTAAACATTTTTTGCTAGTTACCAGGGACCTAATGACTTGGGGCATAAGGAGTTACATGAGTTAAAATGCTTCTTGGGGACTTCAATTAACTAGTATCAATTTGTTGTTCCTAGACGTGATGGACAGGGAGGCCTGGCGTGCTGCGATTCATGGGGTTGCAAAGAGTCAGACACGACTGAGTGACTGAACTGAACTGAGACCTAAACTTGGGTGGGGGGTGGATACTTAACAGTTTAGCAAGGACTGTTCATTCTTTTCCTGATCCCATCTGGTAACATGCTAGTTCAATCCCTTTGCCCTCATATTAATGGAGCAAGTTCACATATTATAAACAGCACTATAATTCCCTCCGATATTTTCATTGTGGATATCTCTGTGGTAGAACTCATTTCCAATAATATATATGTAATTTGGCAACCAGGACCAGAAAATCTAGCATCCTAATAATATTCTTTTAGAAGGAGAAACATCAAATATGCAAAAAAAATTAAAGGTAAGGCAATCCTATTCCTCAACTTCAATTCTTTGACAATAAAACTGAAAAGTTCAATTTGTTGACAGCATGCTAACATAGGGAACAAAAAACTGAAGAAATTTAATGGGATGAGGAATACTAATAAGGTTGTCTTATGCTCGCTAAGTTCCCCGACACACCCATCTCCACTCGAGAGGAACACCGAGGGTCCAGCCACAACTCAATTGGAGCCCCTTTCCCCCTCCTCAGCTCAAGATGACGGTTCCTTTCCCTGTTTCCTCGGGAAAGGATTCCAGGCGTTCCCCTCGCATCTCAAGAGGAGGCGCTCTCCACAGGAAAGTCGAGAGGAACTCCAGGGGTCGTGTCACCAAACCAAAAGATGCGCAAATGTCTCAGCCGAATCCAGATGAACCTGATTTCCCTGCAGTGCCTCGAATGTCACCCCGTGTATCGACTCACACCACGGTCGCATGTGTGACAGCCCGGGGGAAAGCCTCGAGGGATCCCAGTGTCAACTCGATGGGAAGCCTCACACTGCTACTACAGCTCGAGGAAAGCGGACATGCATGTCTCCACTCGAAACAATGAGGAATACTAATAAGGTTGTCTTATGCTCCCTAAGGGCTTTCCAGGTGGTCTCAGCTGGTAAAGAATCTGCCTACGATGCAGGAGACTTGGGTTCGATCCCTGGGTTGGGAAGATCCCCTGGAGAAGAGAGTGGCTACCCACTCCAGTATTCTGGCCTGGAGAACTCTATGGACTGTATAGCCCACGGGGTTGCAAAGAGTTGGACACCACTGAGCGACTTTCACACACACACACACACACACACACACACACACACACACACGCTCCCTAAGTGTTGTAAAATTTAAAACATATTGTACAATGTCCTTCCCAAGAGTTTAAATGCTCCTTGTTTTAATAAGTGTAAAAACTTTCTAATGCCCTAACAAAAATATGCCTCTTTTTATTTAGATTTTTTCATACATAAATATCATGCATTGGTTCTTAGATTAACTTGGTATTAGAGAAAAGCAGTAAGATTGAACCAATAGGAAAGGAATGTTTTCTTTGAATGATCAAACTATGTAATTAAAAACAACATAGGCTAAAGCCTAAACCACTATCTTTTAAGCAGTAAGCCATGGGATTTATATACTGGAATTAATTTCTCTGTATCTGATCTGGATGAAGAATGCCAAAATAAGTGTACTTTAGATTTTGGATTTTATATTCAATTAGTTCATATTTTAGAAAATTTAAATGGATTTTAAAAAAATACAATGGTATTAAGTTGAATGTAATTCAGTCATATTTTTATCTGAATTTCCAACAGGATGGCCTTATTTTCAACATTTCAGAGAAACGTATGTTCCAGGGATTTCTATAGGTCACCTTTGGGCTCTTAAGGGGTCAATATATAATACGCTTTCTTTCCATATTAAATTCAGAACCAATTAAAAATAAAGCACAGAAGATAGACAGATGGGGATTTAAATAACAGCTTTGTCACTGAAAAAGCAGATTAGAAAATGTGGCTTTAAACCTGCACCCAAAGGATTTCCCAGTACTCCCTCCCTGAAGTAGACAGACTCACATACCAAGTGACAGGCTGGACTGCAGGCTTTTCTATCCCTGGGAGTTCACCTGAGTGCAGGAGAGAAAATAACAGAAGTGTAGGAAGCTGTTCCTAAAGAAAGAAAGAAAAGGGCTGGGCAGGTGTTTTCTATTCTTTCTCTCCAACCTGCAGTCAGTGAGGCGGGGTGAGTGACGTGTCCCCAAAGGAGACAGCAGTCCTAAGCTAGTAGGGACTCTCTGTCTCGACTAGAAAATAATACTCCCTGCTCCCCAGAGTCACATAAAATAAGTAATCAGTGAGGGTATGTGGCTGGAATCCCCTGGCTATCCAGTGGTTAGGACTCTGAACTTCCACTGCAGGGGGTCAGGGTTGGAATCCCTGGTTAGAGAACTAAGATCCTACCAACTGTCCAGTATGGCCAGAAAAAAGAGTGTATGTGGCTTACAGGTTAATAGTCCGCACTCATTCTCCTGCACTTATTAACTATATTTGTGTCTTTTCCTGCAAATAGTTCATATAATAATTTGCATTGCACTTTTACAAGATATCAACCTCTTTTTCTCATTTTTGTGTTCTGTAGCCCATGGATAATAAAGGCATATAGGCGTGTTTTCTCTGTGATATATTTTAACTTCCATTCTAAGGATGGATAGATAAGATAGACAGATGGATACAAAAATAGAAAAACACAGCTTGAGAAAATACTGCTTTTTATCTAATCTTTTGAATTATAAAACAGCAAAACAGGGTGATGTTTCAAATAATACATACTAACAGAATTAGTTATGAAGTAATTGTTCATCTAAATGATACTGGTTATTTGCCTTTTTTTAGGTTGTTTTATGTGTCACAACATGTAGCCTTGGATACAGAACACAATTTTCTCTACACTCCGGGAATGACTAGTTTCAAGCCCATTTCATCTGGTCATGCATTTTGATTGTGCCATCACTGTGAATAACAGGACTCACAGGAGGCTAACAACACAGGGATTTGGGATTTTTGCATTTGTAAAGATCTAAAATAGGAACAATTCAATATTTGGAAGAACTAAAACTAATTGTAAATAACCATTATTGTGATGAGGTGAGGGGTCTTTTGGTACCTTCTTTTGGGAATGCAAAAGAAGTCATCTCTTTAATTATGTAAGGAATATTATAAAATATTCAAAATTTAATTTTAAATGATTATTCAGGAACATTAGATATTCATTATATAATCACTGTTTAATCATTGTTCATAGTTGCTAATCCATTGCAATTCAAATCAAAGTTAAAAGAAAGGCCTACACTTGCAGTTCTGCCTAATACATTCTTCAGGGACAATGGATCATATTGCAGTCCAAAATTGTCAGAAGGAATAAAATCAAAACTGTAATTTTCCTATTTCCCTTACTATTTTTTAAAAAAGCAATTACATAAAGTGTTGTTATCCAAAATATACAAAGAGTTCTTGAAATAAGAAAACAACCCAATTAAAAAATGAACCAAAGACCCTGACAGATATTACACCAAAGATTTACAGATGGCAAATATCCATATGAGAAGATGCTCCACATCATATGTATTCAGGGAAGTGCAAACTAAAACCACTGCACACACATTAGAAAGGCCAAAAGCTAGAATACTGGCAACACCAAATGCTGAGGAACATGTGAAACAACAGGAATTCTCATCCATAGCTGGTATCAATGCAATGGTAGAGACACTAAGGCAATTTTGCGCTACACAGCAGTCCTACTGCTTGATTTTTACCCAAAGGAGTTGAAAACTCACGTCCACACAAAAACCTGCACGTGGATGTTTATAGTGGCTTTATTCATAACTGCCAGTACTTGGAAGTAACCAAGATATTCTTCAACAGGTGAATAGATATATAAACTGTGATACATCTAGACAATGGAATATTATTCAGAGCTAAAAGTAAATGAGCTATCTTGCCATGAAAAGACAGGGAGGAACAGTAGGCGCATGTTACTAAGTGTAAAAAGCCAATCTGAAAAGGCTACACTACTGTGTGATCCCAATTATATGACATGCTAGAAAAGATAAAACTGTGGAAACAGTATAAAGGTCAGTGGTTATCAAGAATTGGGATGGGGCTGGGATAACGAGCAGGCAGAGTACAAAGGATTTTTAGGGCAGTGAAAATACTCTGTATATTATGAGGTACATGTCATTACATTTATCCAAACCCATAGAATGTACAACACCAAGAGTGAACCCTAAGGAAATCTATGAACTGTAGGTGATTATGACATGTAGGTTCATTCTTGGTTAAAAAAAAAAAAAAAGTACCATTTTGGAGAGTGATATTAATACTGGAAGAAGCTATGCATGTGTAGGAGCAGGAGGTTATATGGGAAATCTCTGTGCCTCCTTCTCAATTCTGTTGTAACCTAAAACTTCTCTAAAAAGTGTAGTCTTAAAAAAGAGTAATGACAGCCTTCCTCCATCCTCCCTGATGCTTATTCTCCATTCAGGTAGAATTCCTTTGGGTGATGCACTGGTGAGTTCAGGCTGCCATAACAGAATATAGACCAGCTGGCTTACAGCAATTTATCTCCCACAGTCCTGGAGACTGGAAAGACTGTAGTCAGGGTGCCAGTGTGGTCAAGGTTCTCATCAGAACCCTCTTCCTGGTTTGCAGATGATGGTCTTCTCAGTACGTCCTCACATAGCAGAGAGAGAAGCCAGCTCTCACGTGAATCTTCTTATACAGTCACAGATCTCACAGTAAGGGTTCCACCTTCATGCCTGTTACCTCCCAATAGGTCCCATCTCCAAATACTATAACATAGGAAATTAGGTTTTCAACATACGAATTTTGGGAGAACACAAACAATGCAGTCCATACAACCGGCACTGGGATTCAGCAAGAAGATTCTTTTGATGACAAGTAACACCAGACCAAACACAATGAACAAGAAGAAAGTAGGTTATATCCTACCCATAAACCCATTTTCATCATTGGCCTCTCACTCAGGCACACAGGTTTGAAAGTTGTGCATTGCATGTCTATTTCCCAAACTGCCACAAGTGCTTTACAAGATTTGTTAAGAAAGCCACATCTGATTTAGATCAAGCTTAGGAACTTGCCAAAGAAGTTAAGAAGAGATAGTGAGAGTATTAAAGCCCTTCTTAAGAGAATGGAAAAAATGAATGGGGAATAGGAGCTAGAAGAAAAAGAACAAAGTTATTAAAGTCTCATTAAAATGTATTCTCCAAAAAAGGGAACCTTCCTACATTGTGGGTGGGAATGTAAATTGGTACAGCCACTATGGAGAATAGTATGGTGGGTCCTTAAGAAACTAATAATAGAACCACCATATGATCCAGCAATCCCACTCCTAGGCATATATCTGCAGAAAAAGATGGTCTGAAAGTATACATGCACCCCAATGATCATTGCAGCACTGTTTAGCCAAGAGATAAAAGCAGNCACACACACACACACACACACACACACACACACACACACACGCTCCCTAAGTGTTGTAAAATTTAAAACATATTGTACAATGTCCTTCCCAAGAGTTTAAATGCTCCTTGTTTTAATAAGTGTAAAAACTTTCTAATGCCCTAACAAAAATATGCCTCTTTTTATTTAGATTTTTTCATACATAAATATCATGCATTGGTTCTTAGATTAACTTGGTATTAGAGAAAAGCAGTAAGATTGAACCAATAGGAAAGGAATGTTTTCTTTGAATGATCAAACTATGTAATTAAAAACAACATAGGCTAAAGCCTAAACCACTATCTTTTAAGCAGTAAGCCATGGGATTTATATACTGGAATTAATTTCTCTGTATCTGATCTGGATGAAGAATGCCAAAATAAGTGTACTTTAGATTTTGGATTTTATATTCAATTAGTTCATATTTTAGAAAATTTAAATGGATTTTTTTAAAAATACAATGGTATTAAGTTGAATGTAATTCAGTCATATTTTCATCTGAATTTCCAACAGGATGGCCTTATTTTCAACATTTCAGAGAAACATATGTTCCAGGGATTTCTATAGGTCACCTTTGGGCTCTTAAGGGGTCAATATATAATACGCTTTCTTTCCGTATTAAATTCAGAACCAATTAAAAATAAAGCACAGAAGATAGACAGATGGGGATTTAAATAACAGCTTTGTCACTGAAAAAGCAGATTAGAAAATGTGGCTTTAAACCTGCACCCAAAGGATTTCCCAGTACTCCCTCCCTGAAGTAGACAGACTCACATACCAAGTGACAGGCTGGACTGCAGGCTTTTCTATCCCTGGGAGTTCACCTGAGTGCAGGAGAGAAAATAACAGAAGTGTAGGAAGCTGTTCCTAAAGAAAGAAAGAAAAGGGCTGGGCAGGTGTTTTCTATTCTCTCTCTCCAACCTGCAGTCAGTGAGGCGGGGTGAGTGACGTGTCCCCAAAGGAGACAGCAGTCCTAAGCTAGTAGGGACTCTCTGTCTCAACTAGAAAATAATACTCCCTGCTCCCCAGAGTCACATAAAATAAGTAATCAGTGAGGGTATGTGGCTGGAACCCCCTGGCTATCCATTGATTAGGACTCTGAACTTCCACTGCAGGGGGCCAGGGTTGGAATCCCTGGTTAGAGAACTAAGATCCTACCAACTGTCCAGTATAGCCAGAAAAAAGAGTGTATGTGGCTTACAGGTTAATAGTCCGCACTCATTCTCCTGCACTTATTAACTATATTTGTGTCTTTTCCTGCAAATAGTTCATATAATAATTTGCATTGCACTTTTACAAGATATCAACCTCTTTTTCTCATTTTTGTGTTCTGTAGCCCATGGATAATAAAGGCATATAGGCATGTTTTCTCTGTGATGTATTTTAACTTCCATTCTAAGGATGGATAGATAAGATAGACAGATGGATACAAAAATAGAAAAACACAGCTTGAGAAAATACTGCTTTTGATCTAATAATCTTTTGAATTATAAAACAGCAAAACAGGGTGATGTTTCAAATAATACATACTAACAGAATTAGTTATGAAGTAACTGTTCATCTAAATGATACTGGTTATTTGCCTTTTTTTAGGTTGTTTTATGTGTCACAACATGTAGCCTTGGATGCAGAACACAATTTTCTCTACACTCCGGGAATGACTAGTTTCAAGCCCATTTCATCTGGTCATGCATTTTGATTGTGCCATCACTGTGAATAACAGGACTCACAGGAGGCTAACAACACAGGGATTTGGGATTTTTGCATTTGTAAAGATCTAAAATAGGAACAATTCAATATTTGGAAGAACTAAAACTAATTGTAAATAACCATTATTGTGATGAGGTGAGGGGTCTTTTGGTACCTTCTTTTGGGAATGCAAAAGAAGTCATCTCTTTAATTATGTAAGGAATATTATAAAATATTCAAAATTTAATTTTAAATGATTATTCAGGAACATTAGATATTCATTATATAATCACTGTTTAATCATTGTTCATAGTTGCTAATCCATTGCAATTCAAATCAAAGTTAAAAGAAAGGCCTACACTTGCAGTTCTGCCTAATACATTCTTCAGGGACAATGGATCATATTGCAGTCCAAAATTGTCAGAAGGAATAAAATCAAAACTGTAATTTTCCTATTTCCCTTACTATTTTTTAAAAAAGCAATTACATAAAGTGTTGTTATCCAAAATATACAAAGAGTTCTTGAAATAAGAAAACAACCCAATTAAAAAATGAACCAAAGACCTTGACAGATATTACACCAAAGATTTACAGATGGCAAATATCCATATGAGAAGATGCTCCACATCATATGTATTCAGGGAAGTGCAAACTAAAACCACTGCACACACATTAGAAAGGCCAAAAGCTAGAATACTGGCAACACCAAATGCTGAGGAACATGTGAAACAACAGGAATTCTCATCCATAGCTGGTATCAATGCAATGGTAGAGACACTAAGGCAATTTTGCGCTACACAGCAGTCCTACTGCTTGATTTTTACCCAAAGGAGTTGAAAACTCACGTCCACACAAAAACCTGCACGTGGATGTTTATAGTGGCTTTATTCATAACTGCCAGTACTTGGAAGTAACCAAGATATTCTTCAACGGGTGAATAGATATATAAACTGTGATACATCTAGACAATGGAATATTATTCAGAGCTAAAAGTAAATGAGCTATCTTGCCATGAAAAGACAGGGAGGAACAGTAGGCGCATGTTACTAAGTGTAAAAAGCCAATCTGAAAAGGCTACACTACTGTGTGATCCCAATTATATGACATGCTAGAAAAGATAAAACTGTGGAAACAGTATAAAGGTCAGTGGTTATCAAGAATTGGGATGGGGCTGGGATAACGAGCAGGCAGAGTACAAAGGATTTTTAGGGCAGTGAAAATACTCTGTATATTATGAGGTACATGTCATTACATTTATCCAAACCCATAGAATGTACAACACCAAGAGTGAACCCTAAGGAAATCTATGAACTGTAGGTGATTATGACATGTAGGTTCATTCTTGGTTAAAAAAAAAAAAGTACCATTTTGGAGAGTGATATTAATACTGGAAGAAGCTATGCATGTGTAGGAGCAGGAGGTTATATGGGAAATCTCTGTGCCTCCTTCTCAATTCTGTTGTAACCTAAAACTTCTCTAAAAAGTGTAGTCTTAAAAAAGAGTAATGACAGCCTTCCTCCATCCTCCCTGATGCTTATTCTCCATTCAGGTAGAATTCCTTTGGGTGATGCACTGGTGAGTTCAGGCTGCCATAACAGAATATAGACCAGCTGGCTTACAGCAATTTATCTCCCACAGTCCTGGAGACTGGAAAGACTGTAGTCAGGGTGCCAGTGTGGTCAAGGTTCTCATCAGAACCCTCTTCCTGGTTTGCAGATGATGGTCTTCTCAGTACGTCCTCACATAGCAGAGAGAGAAGCCAGCTCTCACGTGAATCTTCTTATACAGTCACAGATCTCACAGTAAGGGTTCCACCTTCATGCCTGTTACCTCCCAATAGGTCCCATCTCCAAATACTATAACATAGGAAATTAGGTTTTCAACATACGAATTTTGGGAGAACACAAACAATGCAGTCCATACAACCGGCATTGGGATTCAGCAAGAAGATTCTTTTGATGACAAGTAACACCAGACCAAACACAATGAACAAGAAGAAAGTAGGTTATATCCTACCCATAAACCCATTTTCATCATTGGCCTCTCACTCAGGCACACAGGTTTGAAAGTTGTGCATTGCATGTCTATTTCCCAAACTGCCACAAGTGCTTTACAAGATTTGTTAAGAAAGCCACATCTGATTTAGATCAAGCTTAGGAACTTGCCAAAGAAGTTAAGAAGAGATAGTGAGAGTATTAAAGCCCTTCTTAAGAGAATGGAAAAAATGAATGGGGAATAGGAGCTAGAAGAAAAAGAACAAAGTTATTAAAGTCTCATTAAAATGTATTCTCCAAAAAAGGGAACCTTCCTACATTGTGGGTGGGAATGTAAATTGGTACAGCCACTATGGAGAATAGTATGGTGGGTCCTTAAGAAACTAATAATAGAACCACCATATGATCCAGCAATCCCACTCCTAGGCATATATCTGCAGAAAAAGATGGTCTGAAAGTATACATGCACCCCAATGATCATTGCAGCACTGTTTAGCCAAGAGATAAAAGCAGTCTCAATGTATGTTCATTGATAGATGAATGGATAAAAGAGAGTGGTACATGTATGTAATGGAATATTACTCAGTCATTAAAAAGAAATAATGACATTTGCAGCAACATGGATGCACACAGATATTATCATACTAAGTAAAATCAGACAGAGAAAGACAAAGAACATATTATATCACTTACATGTAGAATCTTCAAAAAATGATACAAATGAACTTATGAAACAGAAACAGACTTTGAGACTTATGGTTACCAAAGGTGAAAGGGGGAGAATAAATTAGGAGGTTGGGTTGATAAGTACACACTGCTATACTTAAAAAAGATAATGAACAAGAATCTATCATATAGCACAGGAAATGCTGCTTAATATTCTATAATATTCTAAATGGGAAAAGAATTTGAAAAATAATACATATATGCAGAACTGAAATACTGTTATACACATGAAATTTACATAACATTGTTAGTAACCTCTACTCCAAAATATTAAAGTAAAACTTTTTTTAAAAAGCATTCTCCAAAGATGACTGAGTTAGTAGAAAATCATGTATTTATAATGGAAAACTGCAGAAGATTTCAAATCAGACAGACCTAGATATGAATATCAGCTCCTATACCAATAAAGTACATTGGGCAATTTTTTTAAGTTCCAAAATTTCTCAACTGAAAAAATGTAAAAATAGTCATTTTATGATTATAGTAAGTGAAAGTGAAGTTGCTCAGTCGTGTCCGACTCTTTGCGACACCATGGACTGTAAAGAGAAATGCAATTATTTGTGTATAATGCCTAAGATGTCAAAATTGTTCAATCAACACTCCCAGTTGTTTCTGTCATGTTGTGGCTTTACCATTGTTATAGAAAGCGATTGGCTCCTGTTTCTTTAGATTTAGCAATAAAATTATGAATATTCAATACTGCTTCCAAGACCAATGTAAATGAGATGCAGAGAAAGAAATGGCACAGCACAATGAGGGGCAGCCAGCAAGAGTGGCCCTTCCCTGTGTGAAGGGGTATTTTATCAGCAATATCATTTAGAATTACCTGGGCATGGTGATTTAAAAAAACCAATGAATTTTAGTTTAAATTCTCTACAATTGATACACCCCCTTATAGCCTCACTGAACTTTCTGATAATCACTGCTCTTTAAACAGAAAAAAATGTTGGAGACTCAGACAATACAAGCAACGAGCCAAAGCTACACATAGCCTTTTTGATGCCTTAAAAAAAAATTCTACATTTTGCCACTTCTTTCTAGAACATTTTCTTCCCGCAAACTTCTTTTGACTCCTGAGTCGAATTCAGTCTTTAGTTTGGTTTTCTTCCAAAATCTAAACTAGATTTATTCTAGATCCAAGTAAACACACAAAACCATTCACCTTAAGAAGTTTGATGGGGAAAAAAAATAGTAATAAATTTAATACATTCACTCTGCAGGATTTTTACTATTTATTTCTCCCTCTTAGTTATTCCTGCTCTCTGTTTGTCTAGTCTTTACAGGCTCTGTTGACAATTCTTGTGATGTAGTAAAATGTTTGCCCAAAATAATGTGATAAGACAAAGCAGAGCCATATTTATGTTATGTCATATTTTTAAAGCAATTTGTTTCCTATTTCTTTCTCAAAGGAAAAAATATCAGTGATAACTTTCTTTCTGTCAGCAGTAGAGAGGATTTCTTTCAGACTCTATTTCCCCTTCAATATAACAGTTGTTAAGATATTTTCTTTTCCTTATGTGTATTAAGAATCCATTTTTCCTAGATAAAACCAGATAGTGCTTCTCACCAACTCAAGGAAGTAAAATGAGAAAATGTAACAAATGGCACACACTTCACTCCCACCACATATAAAGAACCTGTCAACTCTCTAACAGAAGGTAGAATCTTTGGTAGTACAAATGAATTAATATCCTGCTAACATAATTACATACATGAAAAACATGGTTAGTTGTGAAAGTCACAAAGAAATGGGAGATGAGGATTTACACATATACACTACCATATGTAAAATAGATGGCTAGGAGAAATCTGCTGTGGAGCACAGGGAGCTCACTCCGTGCTCTGTGATGACCTAGATGGGCGGGGATAGAGGAGGCAGGCTTGTAAGGGAGGTCCAAGAGGGAGGAGACATGTATACATATAGCGGATTCTCTTCACCATACAGCAGAAACAACACTGTAAAGCAATTATTCTCCAACAAATGAAGAAAAAAGAAATCACGTTACATAGTTTACTGTTCATAGTTCTTGCTTTCAAATAGCAACATTGTCTTTTGTGCCTCAATTTACCTAATATAATAAATACTATTCTCTTTTTGAGTTAAGGGAAAAGAGAACAATCTGTCAAGGGAAGTATTCCTCTTTGATTAAAAAGATTTTACTAAATCCAAAAATCTATACTTACTTCCACCTTCCTGTCCAATACTTAGAGAAAATTCATGGCAATCCCAATAAAGGGGCCCATAAAGAAATCCTACATTGGGTATTCTCTCTTTCCAGAACTTAATTTTCCTCTATAATTATAAAACAGACCCCACACCATAGGTACAACCCATAAAGGATGCATAAACATTTAGACCGAGGGTTTAAAAAGGCTAAAACATTTCTGCCTCAGGTCTCTATTTTCTCCAATCATTGTCCTATAACTACATTCATCTGTTCTCAGAAAAAAACATGTAAGAGCACCACTAGTTTCTCCTTACAACAGTGACAGTGCCAATGGTTATTCATTTCAAGGCAAAAGTATGCATATTTAATGAGCTGGATAAATTTCTTCATAAATATATATATATACATAAATATACATAAACAAACCTTGGAGGGAGCCTTTAAAATCCACATTTTACTCTCAATTCCAGAGATTACTAATGATTTGACTAAATGCTAAATGCTGTGAAAGTGCTGCATTCAATGTCAGGAAATTTGGAAAACTCAGCAGTGGCCACAGACTAGAAAATGTCAGTTTTCATTCCAATCTCAATGAAAGCCAATGCCAAATAATACTAAAACCACCACACAATTGCACTCCTCTCACACTCTTGTAAAGTAACGATCAAAGTTCTCCAAGCCAGGCTTCAGCAGTACATGAACCGTGAACTTCCAGATGTTCAAGCTGGTTTTAGAAAAGTCAGAGGAACCAGAGATCAAATTGCCAACATCCACTAGATCATTGAAAAAACAAGAGAGTTCCAGAAAAACATATAATTCAATAAAACATCTGCCTTATTAACTATGCCAAAGCTTTGACTGTGTTCATTCAGTCGCTCAGTCATGTCTGACTTTGCAACCCCATGAATTGCAGCACGCCAGGCCTCCCTGTCCATCACCAACTCCCGAGTTTACGCAAACTCATGTCCATCGAGTCGGTGATGCCATCCAGCCATCTCATCCTCAGTCATCCCCTTCTCCTCCTGCCACCAATTCCTCCCAGCATCAGAGTTTTTTCCAATGAGTCAGCTCTTTGCATGAGGTGGCCAGAGTACTGGAGTTTCAGCTTTAGCATCAGTCCTTCCAAAGAACACTCAGGACTGATTTCCTTGCAGTCCAAGGGACTCTCAAGAGTCTTCTCCAACACCACAGTTCAAAAGCATCAATTCTTCAGCACTCAGCTTTCTTCACAGTCCAACTCTCACGTCCATACATGACCACAGGAAAAACCATAGCCTTGACTAAACAGACTTTTTTTTGGCAAAGTAATGCCTCTGCTTTTGAATATGCTATCTAGGTTGGTCATAACTTTTCTTCCAAGGAGTAAGCGTCTTTTAATTTCATGGCTGCAGTCACCATCTGCAGTGATTTTGGAGCCCAAAAAAATAAAGTCTNATGAGATGGCTGGATGGCATCACGGACTCGATGGATGTGAGTCTGAGTGAACGCTGGGAGATGGTGATGAACAGGGATGCCTGGCGTGCTGCAATAAATAGGGTCGCAAAGAGTCCGACACGACTGAGTGACTGAACTGAACTGAACTGATACATATATACATTTATTACTGTTTTACAGTATTGTGTTTCTATTCACCCTTATTTCTCCTTTATTGAGATGCATAATGCACTTCCTTATTCATAAGATCTTATTACATAAGATTATGCAATGCTCTGTCACATATATGGCAAATATATTATACATTTTGCCTTTTAATTTGCATACTATTTTAAATTTTAGATAGTCAATCTTCTTTGTTATCTCTTTTCCTAATTTTTGGAAATAATATTTTCTATCCTGCTACTTTTACTCATGTCTAGCTTTTCTATAAGCTCTTGTGTTATTTCTTTTCATTTTTAATGGACCCCCATCCTGCAAATTCATTCTTCATTTGGAAATTTTTATGTAGAGTCAGAGATGAGGACCTGAACTACATTTTTTCCCCTATATATATGGCCAGTTTTCCCAGCTACATGTTTGTAATAGTCATTTTCCCATTAAACTGTGCTACTTTCTTTATCACATACAATGTTTTCAACATATGCTAGACTCTGCTTCCACTGATCTGTTTAAAAATTTTTTATGCTACAATAGGTTTTGATATGTGATAGGACATTTCTCTGAGACATTTCAAGTCTTAAATATGATTTAGTTGGTTTGAGGAAATTGGTTGAGTCAAAAAAGGCTTTCTTATAGTCCAGTGAATTATTTTTTCCTATTTTTATTCCTATCTAAATACAAACAGCAATATGCCTCTAATCATCTATTCTGTCATTTGTCATTTATTCTGAATATAGTCTCAGATTAAACTTTTACCTGTCAAAATAAACTCTTCACAGTGCTGAAAATATTTGACTAGAAATTCAACTTTTATGTTAAATAATTTTATGTTAAATCAAACCAAAATATAAAATATACAGTATAAAATATCCTAGTATAAAATATGTAACATTTCTGGTAGGTTAGGTGCTACAGTGGATGAATGAATTAGTAATTTAATGGAGGAATGAAGTATGCTATAGAGATAGATACACAAGACTTTCATGCTGAAGTTACATTGGTGGATATAAAATTTAGAAACTCTAACACATAAATATCTTTTATGGTTCTAAATTTGAACTCTAGTTCAGATATTTGAATTCTAGTGGAGAACATGTTTCGAGAGAGGAATGGGTTGAGCATATGAGATGATTTTTTAATTTGCATATTTGCTTAAGAATAAGTGTGAATTAATTTCCTGGGGCAAAATATAAAGGTTTTAGTACACTAATTAGCCTGACAAATGAAATAGATGGCACATCCTGATATTAAATAAAAATTCATAGTTATAATATATGCTCACTTTTTCCTCCTCCTTTTTGATTTCCTTCCCTTTTCCTTGTATTTCTTTTTTAAAATCTAGCCTAATTAACTTAAAATACAAAGATCTAACAGCCAGTCAGTCANAGTACACTAATTAGCCTGACAAATGAAATAGATGGCACATCCTGATATTAAATAAAAATTCATAGTTATAATATATGCTCACTTTTTCCTCCTCCTTTTTGATTTCCTTCCCTTTTCCTTGTATTTCTTTTTTAAAATCTAGCCTAATTAACTTAAAATACAAAGATCTAACAGCCAGTCAGTCATGAAAAACAAAAAAAGAAAGCAAGAAAAGAAGCTATCAACCAATTAGGATATCTTTCTCATTATTCAGTATTAGATATTACTGCTTTGACTTTCTGGTCTCGTGAGAAAGACTTGACTAAGAAAGACTACAACAAACATTCATTAGTATGATGTATGGCAAAAATAATGCAAGTGAGACCAAACAAACCAATTCTGGCTAAAATCTTGAAGCTGTAATTGTAAGACTGTCAAGCAGTTACAGCATGAGAGTAATAGGACACCAGAGGAAATTTTGATTGAGAGCCTTCATTTTCTCCAAATGTTATTCACCAACTTCTTCAATGAATAGGACTCTTTTCTGAAGTTGCTATTCATGCACAAGGAGCTAACAGAGAGCTTGGAGTGTGCACTCAGATGAGAAAATGAAAGATACACTATTTCAAAAAGCTTATTCCAAGATGGAGGGAATACTCCTAACAACTCAATTGCATTTCTGACTATACCAATGATGTAACTCAATATGAGTGTGCTAAATAAACCATTGAAATAGTTTTTTTCTTTTTCCAATTTAGTCTATTTAAAGAGGCTACTTTCACGTTTTTAAGAATAGTTTGTAGGATTGATCAAATGCTAAAGTCTGTGTAGATTTTTGAGTTGCTTTATAATAACAAATTAACATAGTCCGATGTAGGATGCTTATAAACATTATAATATCTCAAGAGTATTGAAACTATAAGCATTCAGATCTCTCCAATTAATCTATTTTTAACAGAAAAGTGATACATGCTGTAGAACATTCTTATTTTAAGTGAATTATGCACAGTTTTTATCCCAATAACTGCTTACAACTTTATTAATAAACTTTATTTATACTACATAGGGAAAGCAAAAAAGAAATATCTGCATTTCCCACAGGCAACCAGCATATGCTCAATTTCAAGTAGCATAATAATTTCACTAATGTCAGAAGGAATTATTAAACTTTTATCAGAATGAAATTACTGATTATCAGAGTTACTTAAAACCTATAAATTGGATGGAAAATATTCAAAATGAGTTAAAAATTAGAATAATTTAAGAAGATTCTTAGAGTTCATATTAAATAACAACTTCTTAACAAAGTTATAATATTTGGTCTCTTAGTCTAACAGGTTAATTTTACAAGTAAAGGGCAAAAAAGTACACTAAGATCAAGATCAAAGGCTTTTTCAAAACTATGTGTCTACTTGGCACTAGTTAGAATCAGAACTTCTTCCTCCGCAGCCCACAGATCTAGTTACAAAAATAACAGTTATTATCCATAAATGAGCTTTAAGCCAACTTTTTCGCTCTCCTCCTTCACTTTCATCAAGAGGCTTTTTAGTTCCTCTTCACTTTCTGCCATAAGGCTGGTGTCATCAGCATATCTAAGGTTATTGATATTTCTCCCGGCAATCTTGATTCCAGCTTGTGTTTCTTCCAGTCCAGCGTTTCTCATGATGTACTCTGCATAGAAGTTAAATAAGCAGGGAGACAATATACAGCCTTGACGTACTCCTTTTCCTATTTGGAACCACTCTGTTGTTCCATGTCCAGTTCTAACTGTTGCTTCCTGACCTGCATACAGATTTCTCAAGAGGCAGGTTAGGCGGTCTGGTATTCCCATCCCTTTCAGAATTCTCCACAGTTTATTGTGATCTACACAGTCAAAGGCTTTGGCATAGTCAATAAAGCAGAAATAGATGTTTTTCTGGAACTCTCTTGCTTTTTCCATGATCCAGCGGATGTTGGCAATTTGATCTCTGGTTCCTCTGCCTGTTCTAAAACCAGCTTGAACATCAGGGAGTTCACGGTTCACATATTGCTGAAGCCTGGCTTGGAGAATTTTGAGCATTA
>SJYX01007399.1:442583-497531 GCA_006410675.1 Oreotragus oreotragus
GCAAGAATATACAATGGAGTAAAGACAATCTCTTTAACAAGTGGTGCTGGGAAAACTGGTCAACCACTTGTAAAAGAATGAAACTAGATCACTTTCTAACACCACACACAAAAATAAACTCAAAATGGATTAAAGATCTAAATGTAAGACCAGAAACTATAAAACTCCTAGAGGAGAACATAGGCAAAACACTCTCCGACATAAATCACAGCAGGATCCTCAATGATCCGCCTCCCAGAATACTGGAAATAAAAGCAAATATAAACAAATGGGATCTAAACCAACTTTTTCACTCTCCTCTTTCACTTTCATCAAGAGGCCCAGGTGAGTAGGTGCCCCCATATACTACTAGGAAGAGCAAAGAAATAGATCCAGAATGATGAGGCTGAGCCAAAGTGGAAATTACACCTAGTTTTGGTTGCATCTGGTGCTGAAAGTAAATTCTGATTCTGTAAAGAACAATATTGCACAGGAACCTGGAATGTTAGGTCCGTGAATTAAGGTAAATTTGATGTAGTCAAACAGGAGATATCAAGAGTGAACATCAACATTTTAGGAATCAGTGAACTAAAATGGACTGGAATGGGTGAATTCAGACGACCACTATACCTACTACTGTGGCTAGAATCCTTTAGAAGAAATGGAGTATCCCTCATAGTTAAAAAGAGTCCGAAATGCAGTACTTGGTTGCAATCTCAACAATGCCAAAATGATCTCAGGTTGTTTCCAAGGCAAACCATTCAAATCAGAGTAATCTAAATCTATTTCTCAGTCACTAATGCTGAAGAAGATGAGTGATTCTATGAAGGCCTATAAAACCTCCTAGAACTAAAATCATTAAAGATGTCCTTTTCATCACTGGGGACTTGAATTCAAAAGTAGGAAATCAAGAGATACCTGGAGTAACAGACAAGTTTGGCCTTGGAGTACAAAATGAAGCAGGGCAAAGGCTAACAGCTTTGCCAAGAGAATGTACTGGTCATAGCAAAACCCTCTTCAAACAACACAAGAGACAACTTTATACATGGACATCACCAGACTGTCAACACTAAAATCAGATTGATTATATTCTTTGCAGCCAAAGATGGAGAAGCTGTATACATTCAACATAAACAAGACCTAGATCTGACTGTGGCTCAGATCATTAGGTTCCTTATTGCAAAATTCAGGCTCAAATTGAAGAAAGTAGGGAAAACCACTAGGACATTCAGGCATAACCTAAATCAAATGACTTATGATTATACAGTGAAGTTGATGAACAGATTCAAGGGGCTAGATCTGGTAGATGGAGTACCTGAAGAACTTTGCAAAGAGGTTTGTAACACTGTACAGGAGGTGGTGACCAAAACCATCCTCAAGAAAAAGAAATGGAAGAAACAAAGTAGTTGTCTGAGGAGGCCTTATAAATAGCTGAGAAGTGAAAGGCAAAGGAGAAAGGAAAAGATATACCCAACTGAATGCAGAGTTCCAGAGAATAGCTTGGAGAGAAAAGAAAGCCTTCTTAAGTGAAAAAATGCAAACAAAAAGAGGAAAACAATAGACTGGGAAAGACTAGAGATCTCTTCAAGAAAATTGGACATAGCAAGGGAATATTTCATGCAAAGACAGACACAATAAAGGACAAAAAGAGCAAGGACCTAATAGAAGAAGAAGATATTAAGAAGAGGTGGAAAGAATACAAAGAACTGTACAAAGAGCTCTTAATGACCCAGATAAACCACAATGGTATGGTCACTCACTTAAAGCCAGACATCCTGGAATGCAAAGTCAAGTGGATCTTAGGAATCATTGCTATTAGAAAAGCTAAGATTGCTGGGAGAAATATAAATAATCTCAGATATGCAGATGACACCACCCTTATGGCAAAAGGTGAAGAGGAACTAAAAAGCCTCTTGATGAAAGTGAAAGAGGAGCATGAAAGTTGGCTTAAAGCTCAACATTCAGAAAACTGGCATCTGGTTCCATCACTTCATGGGAAATAGATGGGGAAACAGTGGCAGACCTTATTTTTTGGGGCTCCAAAATCACTGCAGATGGTGATTGCAGCCATGAAATTAAGAGACACTTACTCCTTGGAAAGAAAGTTATGACCAACCTAGATGGCATATTGAAAAACAGAGACATTACTGTGCCAGCAAAGGTCCATCTAGTCAGGCTATGGTTTTTCCAGTAGTCATGTGTGGATGTGAGAGTTGGATTGTGAAGAAAGCTGAGCACTGAAGAATTGATGCTTTTGAATTGTGGTGTTGCAGGAGACTCTTGAGAGCCCCTTGGACTACAAGGAGATCCAACCAGCCCATTCTAAAGATCAGTCCTGGGTGTTCTTTGGAAGGAATGATGCTAAAGCTGAAACTCTAGTACTTTGGCCACCTCGTGCGAAGAGTTAACTCATTGGAAAAGACTGATGCTGGGAGGGATTTGGGGGAGGAGGAGAAGAGGACGACAGAGGATGAGATGGCTGGATGGCATCACTGACTCAATGGACGTGAGTTTGAGTGAACTCCAGGAGTTGGTGATGGACAGGGAGGTCTGGCATGGTGCAATTCATGGGGTCGCAAAGAGTCAGACACAACTGAGTGACTGAACTGAACTGAACAGAGGTGATGAGATTTCAGTTGAGCTATTTCAAACCCTAAATGATAATGCTATTAAAGTGCTGCAGTGAATATGCCAGCAAATTTGGAAAACTGAGCAGTGGCCATAGGACTGGAAAAAGTCAGTTTTCATTCCAATCTCAAAGAAAGGCATTGCCAGAGAATGTTCAAATTAAATGCACTCATTTACATTCCAGCAGGATTATGTTCAAAAGCCTTCAAGCTAGGCTTCAACAGTATGTGAACTGAGAACTTCTAGATGTACAAACTGGATTTTGAAAAGGGAGAGGAACCAGATATCAAATTGCCAGCATATGGTGGATCATACAAAAAACAAAGGAATTCCAAGAAAAACATCTATTTCTGCTTCATTGACTATGCTAAAGCCTTTGGCTGTGTGGATCACAATAAACTGTGGAATATTCTTAAAGAGATGGGACTATCGGACCACGTTACCTGCTTCCTGAGAAACCTCTATGCAAGATAAGAAGCAACAGTTAGAACTGGACATGGAAGAATGGACTGGTTCAAAATTGGGAAAGTAGTATGTCAAAGCTTACCACCCTGCTTATGTAACTTATATGCAGAGTCCATCATACGAAATGCTATGCTCAATGACTCACAAGCTGGAATCATGATTGCTGGGAGAAACACCAACAACCTCATACATGCAGATGATATCACTTTAACGGCAGAAAAAGAGGAACTAAGGAACCTCTTGATGAAGGTGAAAGAGGAGAGTGAAAAAGCTGTCTTAAAATTCAACATTCAAAAAACTAAGATCATGGCATCCAGTCCCATCATTTCATGGCAAATAGATGGGGAAATAATGGAAACAGTTTCAGATTTCACTTTCTTGGACTTTAAAATCACTGTGGATGATGACTGCAGCCATAAAATTAAAAGATGTTTGCACCTTGGAAGAAAAGATATGACAAATTTAGACAGTGTATTAAAAAGCAGAGGCATCACTTTGCTGACAAAAGTCCATATAGTCAAAGTTATGGTTTTTCCAGTAGATATGTATGGATGTGAGATCATGAAGAAGGCTGAGCACCAAAGAATTTATGCTTTCAAACTGCAGTGCTGGAGAAGACTCTTGAGAGTCCCTTGAACTGCAAGGAGATCAAACCAGTCAATCCTAAAGGAAATCAACCCTGAATATTTATTGGAAGGACTGATGCTGAAGCTGAAGCTCCAGTACTTTGGCCACTTGATATGAAAAGCTGACTCATTGCAAATGATCTTGATGCTGGGAAAAACTGAGGGCAAGAGGAGAAGGGGATGACAGAGGATAAATGGTTGGATGGCATCACTGACTCAATGGACATGAGTATGAGCAAACTCCAGGATATAGTGAAGGACAGGGAATTCTGGTGTGCTGCAGTTCAAGGAGTTATAAACAGTAGGACGTGACTTAGCAACTGAACAACAACCACAGTATGGCATCTCAGCTTTCACCTACCTTTGTAAAATTCAGCTAACTGCATTGACCTCTTTGCCTCATGTGTTACCTGGTGAAATCTGTATCTCTAACTTAACATTTGGTAAGGCTGACCAAATGTGAATATGCTATGGATTTTGAACAGAGTAAATATTTAATTGGTGGTAATTCTTATTATATGTTACACTATAAAATTATTTTATCCCATTCTTCATTCAAAACTCTTATTTCTTCTAAAATTCTGATTACACTTAAAATAACTAATAGGTCATGCACACTCAGAAAGTTGTTGGCTGGTTATTTTAATCTAACCTTTTGACTTACAGAGTTTAAGAGGACTGAAATAAAATAAAAGAATTTTGTATGTCATATATAAATATCCTGGTGGTTTCTCTGGTCATCCTGTGTTAGTGCTCTCTGGAAGGGCAGAGGAGTAGAGAGTGGAAAAACCTAGATCTGGTTAAGGGTCTCTTCCTGAGCTTGCTTGAGACTTTATGCATTCTTGGCATAAAGACATGGCATACTACTGATCATACAGGAATGAGAATGGTAAACAAATGTGTGTGGAATTAAATCACAATGCTAGCTTAATGAAAAATCTTAATGAAGAAGATAGTTTTCTTTAACTGAGAAGTCATGATTATATAAGCTACAAAAGAATGAACTTTTTGGGAGGGAGGGGACATGAGTGCACCTGTGACTGATTCTTGTTGATGCTTGACAGGAAAAGAAACAATTCTGTAAAGCAATTATCCCTCAATTTAAAAAAAATTTAAAAAGAATGAACTTGAATATAGTATAAAGTGATAAAATAGGGTTTTAAATATTTAATATTGTATTTAATTTTAAGAATTTGACCATGCCATGTGGCATGCAGGATCTTAGTTCCTCTCAGTTCAGTTCAGTTCAGTCGCTCAGTCGTGTCCGACTCTTTGTGACCCCATGAATTGCAGCATGCCAGGCCTCCCTGTNCTTGAATATAGTATAAAGTGATAAAATAGGGTTTTAAATATTTTATATTGTATTTAATTTTAAGAATTTGACCATGCCATGTGGCATGCAGGATCTTAGTTCCTCTCAGTTCAGTTCAGTTCAGTCGCTCAGTCGTGTCCGACTCTTTGTGACCCCATGAATTGCAGCATGCCAGGCCTCCCTGTCCATCACCAACTCCTGGAGTTCACTCAGATTCATGTTCATCAGGTCAGTGATGCTCTAGCAGGGATCAAATTCTCACCCCCTACACTGGAAGCATGGGGTCTTAACCACTGGATCACTTAGGAAGCCTAATATTTTATATTTTAAATAATAAAAAAGCAGTTGAATTCTAGCGTCTGAATTTTCTACATCTGTCCCAGTATATATCTAATTCTCAGAACTACACAAGGGATTTTTATATGGATATGTTAATATATTCTTCCCAAGGTATTTCCTAAATATATTTTTTTCTTTCTTTAGCCCTTAGAAACTTTATAAGTTTTGAAGTGTTTTCACAATGACTATTGGCAATATCTATTGAATGAACATTTCTCCTGTTACCTAATTGTTTATTTTGAATCTCCAGTTTTCTTTAGTGGCTTTCAGTGGACTGCTTTGCTTGTATTTTAGGCTTATACTCTGGATATATATTTAATAATGTTTTAAATGCCATATTATTTCCCTGAAATTTTCCTAAGCCATCAAATCTGTTAGAATCCTTCAGTGTCAAACTTGATTTTCCTATCATCTTCTGCCATCCCTCTTCCAATATGGCATCATAAAATATAAGCTGCAAAATACTTTACTTCCCACACTGATTTAAACTTTATTTTACATGTCACATCTTTTTAGGAATCTCCCATCATCTTCCTCCACAACACACACATCCAGCCAAGTATATAAAGCATTTTTTCTTAGATCTCTTCCCTATTGGAGCTAATATTTGTTGAGAATAGGATGTGTAAGATATTGGGCTAGGCACATTAACTGAATGCATTATGAGAGTTTCCTCACAATCATCATATGAGGGAGGGACATTACTGACTTCAAGTTGTAGACATGGATATTAGGTCTGAAAAACTAAGCACCGTGTATCTATGAGATCACTCCTGAGCCATGGCTATATCATCTCTGGTCATCTGACTCTGAGGACCACACTCTCCACATGAAATAACTCACCTTACAGCATTTAATGTTCTTGACTTAGTTTTCAGCCATTGCTTCTTCAGAGTAAAAATCTATGTCCCCTCTGACTAGACACAAAGCTAGAAATGCCAGTGATTAGCCGCTAGGATATGTACTGAGCTATTTCCATGAGCGTGTCTCTTCTAAGGATGGGTTTGACTGACGGTCAGGTGACCAGATCCAGGGACATGATACAGACATGAGTGGAAAAGACACATCATTTGTCCTCCTCTACTGGGAAGGACAAAATAAGCAAGTTACAAACTTCAAGCTAGAAGACAGAAAGCAAACTACAACAGACACAAGAGTAAGTTTTCTCTCCACTCTTTCTAATATGGGAGGAAAAGCAGCACTGTCTCCCTCCTTCTCTAGAGTAAGGCCTGCTTTACAGCGCTTGCAGAAAAGGTGTCACTGAGAAGATTCTGTGTTTCTCACTACTTGCTCCAATTCTTCATCCACATAGTCTCCAATTGTCAAATTCCTAATTATTTTTTATGTTCTGTTCTAAAACAGCTCTAATTTGATTCCTAGTAGAATAAATATTCAAGAAAGCAGTAGTTTCAAAGACTCCAAATACTTATGATTACTCAGTTTAAATATGAAAACAATTTTGAATTAGCTCTTAATTGGTTTGAATTATTTACAATCAGTTGAATCAGATGCTGTCACTATTCAGATATTTGAGACAGTTGAATTTTCCTAACAATTCTGAACCAATTTCAAACAAATACAGTTAGAATCAATTAGCAAGGACCTAAAAATGTTTGATGAATCAGAACTCAACAGGTTCTTTGAATTTCATTGCTGATCTATTTTAGCAGAATCTTAACTGCATTACCCTATCACTCCAACTCAATGTTTTAATTACTATCATATTAATTTTCTTAAACTCACCCTTTCTTGAGGGCATACGAGGTACTAAATACTGTGCTAAATGCAGATAACATTCTTGCCACTCATATTGTAAGTTTTGATCATTCATAAATTACAGAACCAGAGTCCAAAATTATTGCCTCATTAAATGTTTTTCACATTCTGCACTCAGTTTTAATATTCTTATAGCTTTATATAAATGTTTTTATGTTTTCTAGCTATTCTGATATACTTTCCATTCTTTCAACACACCTGAAACTTTTTTCCTTTGAACTCACAATTTTATAAACTTTCAATAGCAGCATTTAATTTTGGACTCATCAAAGTTTCCTTTAATGTAAAGAATATTTGTTGTATATTTGGGCTGCCTGCCATTAATTTCCTCTTTATTGTTCTTTAAAATTTATTTTTAATTGGAAGATAACTGCTTTACAGTGTTGTGTTGGTTTCTTCTGTGCATTGATATGAATCATCTATAAGTATCTTCTTTAAATTATTAAGTTTTTATTGGAGTATGGTGGTTTTGAATGTTGTGTTAGTTTCTGCTATACAGCAGGAGAGTGAATTAGTTATACATATATCCACTCCTTTACATTCTTTCCCATATATGTCATTACAGAGTACTGAGTAGAGTTCCTTGTGCCATACAGAGGTTCCTTATTAGTTATCTATTAGGTAGCACAAGTGGTAAAGAATCCACCTGCCAAAGCAGGAGACACAAGAGGCACAAGTTCAATCCTTGGGTCAGGAAGATCCCCTGGGTAGAGAATGGAAACCCATTCTTGTATTCTTGCCTGAGAAATCCCATGGAAAGAGGAGCCTGGCAGGCTACATACAGTCCATGGGGCTGCAAAGAATTAGAAATGAGTGTTCTTGCCTGGAGAATCCCAGGGATGGGGGAGCCTGGTGGGGTGCCGTCTATGGGGTCGCACAGAGTCGGACACGACTGAAGCGACTTAGCAGCAGTAGCAGCAGAGCACACACACACATATTTTATCTATAAATCAAAAGATGCTTACTCCTTGGAAGGAAAGTTATGACCAACCTAGAAGATGGTGACTGCAGCCATGAAATTAAAAGACGTTTACTCCTTGGAAGAAAAGTTATGAGCAACATAGATAGCATATTTAAAAGCAGAGACATAACTTTGCTGACTAAAGTCCATCTAGTCGAGGCTACGGTTTTTCCAGTAGTCATGTATGGATGTGAGAGTTGGACTGTGAAGAAGGCAAAGTGCTGAAGAATTGATGCCTTTGAACTGTGGTGTTGGAGAAGACTCTTGAGAGTCCCTTGGACTGCAAGGAGATCCAAAAAGTCCATTCTGAAGGAGATCAACCCTGGGATTTCTTTGGAAGGAATGATGCTAAAGCTAAAAATCCAGTACTTTGGCCACCTCATGCGAAGAGTTGACTCATTGGAAAAGACTTTGATGCTGGGAGGGATTGGGGGCAGGAGGAGAAGGGGACCACAGAGGATGAGATAGATGGCTGGATGGCATCACGGACTCGATGGACGTGAGTCTGAGTGAACTCTGGGAGTTGGTGATGGACACGGAGGCCTGGTGTGCTGCGATTCATGGGGTCGCAAAGAGTTGGACACGACTGAGCAACTGAACTGAACTGAACTGAGATAGCATATTCAAAAGCAGAGACATTACTTTGCCAACAAAGGTCCATCTAGTCAAGGCTATGGTTTTTTCAGTGGTCATGTATGAATGTGAGAGTTGGACTGTTAAAAAAGCTGAGCGACAAAGAACTGATGCTTTTGAACTGTGGTGTTGGAGAAGACTCTTAAGAGTCCCTTGGACTGCAAGGAGATCCAACCAGTTCATTCTAAAAGAGATTAGTCCTGAGTGTTCACTGGAAGGACTGATGCTAAAGCTGAAACTCCAATACTTTGGCTACCTCATGAGAAGAGTTGACTCATTGGAAAAGACTCTGATGCTGGGAGGGATTGGGGGCAGGAGGAGAAGGGGACCACAGAGGATGAGATAGATGGCTGGATGGCATCACGGACTCGATGGACGTGAGTCTGAGTGAACTCTGGGAGTTGGTGATGGACACGGAGGCCTGGTGTGCTGCGATTCATGGGGTCGCAAAGAGTTGGACACGACTGAGCAACTGAACTGAACTGAACTGAGATAGCATATTCAAAAGCAGAGACATTACTTTGCCAACAAAGGTCCATCTAGTCAAGGCTATGGTTTTTTCAGTGGTCATGTATGAATGTGAGAGTTGGACTGTTAAAAAAGCTGAGCGACAAAGAACTGATGCTTTTGAACTGTGGTGTTGGAGAAGACTCTTAAGAGTCCCTTGGACTGCAAGGAGATCCAACCAGTTCATTCTAAAAGAGATTAGTCCTGAGTGTTCACTGGAAGGACTGATGCTAAAGCTGAAACTCCAATACTTTGGCTACCTCATGAGAAGAGTTGACTCATTGGAAAAGACTCTGATGCTGGGAGGGATTGGGGGCAGGAGGAGAAGGGGACCACAGAGGATGAGATAGATGGCTGGATGGCATCACCGACTTGATAGACATGAGTTTGAGTGAACTCCGGGAGTTGGTGATGGACAGGGAAGCCTGGCGTGCTGCGATTCATGGGGTCACAAAGAGTCAGACACGACTGAGCAACTGAACTAAACTGAACTGAACTGATAGTAGAGTGTATTCCTCTTCTTTTGGTAACATATTGAGTTTATTCTGGGGAAGCATCATTTGCCACATTGGTAATCCTTTCCTGCCATAATAATTGGTTCATGTATAGCACATGATTCAATCACAGCTAATCAGAATTAATTTAGGATCTAGGCTGGAAAGAAAGGTGCTATATCATATTCTTTATTTGAACTTGGGAGAATATGGTTGGAGTTACTCTCAATGAAGAAAGTGTCTATTTGAGGAAATGGATGAAAGTTGGGGTGGGGGATACCCAAACACTCCAATGACAGTGCTTGAACCTTGGATCAAAGACTTTCCATTATAGGAGTCAATAATTTTATCTTACCATATTTTTTCTTCAAAAGCCAATTTACATTGCATTTTCTGTCATTTACTTCTATTTGTCTCCTCCATTCAGAAACAATTTATTCTATCCAGTACTTTTATAGAGATAAGAGTAAAGAGCAGTACTTATGAAGAAGGTGGGACTTAAATCATCCTGTACATTTATACTCTTTCTCCTTATCCACTCAAGAAAAATAAATTTGGCTATTATGTTTTCATGAAGAGAATATATATATATATACACACATATATATCACATGTCTATTTTAAAATAAGCATATCGAAATTACACAAATTACTCTGTTTTTCCTAATAAGAAATACAGGTGTTTTGTGCATACTTAAAAAAAGTCAAGAGTGCTAAGAGATTTCTTCTTAACTTCATATCAAAGTGCAAATCCAGTTAATTCTATCACAGACTAGAAGTACAATGAAAACACATTTGTAAATGGATTCTATGGCCCTATGTGTATAAAGTGTTTTAAAAATGTCTCTTAGCAACCAGACTCTTTCCTGACCTTATATTAATGCTAGAGATGACCTTTACATTATATTCACAGCTTCACCCATGATGTCTCAGTCTATCAGCTGGGCCACCAAAAGAAAGCCAGTGGAGAGAATAGTTCCCAGGAACCGTGTTCACCCACTGCACATCAAAATAGACAGCATTAAGGGGTCATTTACAAACAGATCACCTTCTATACAAGGGGTAGAGACTGATTTTNAGAGAGAATAGTTCCCAGGAACCGTGTTCACCCACTGCACATCAAAATAGACAGCATTAAGGGGTCATTTACAAACAGATCACCTTCTATACAAGGGGTAGAGACTGATTTTCTGGCATAGTGTATTTTTTTCTTACTAAAAAGAATTGTTGTACTACGTGAAATTTAAAAATAAACTTGTTTCCTTCTTATGAAACATTTATTTGAAAAATCCCAAACAGGCAGTTACCAAGCAAGAATACAATGATTTCTAAACTTGTTTTCAATTTTGTGTGTGTATGGAAACAGAGGTTTACTCAATGATTGTTGTAAATTTTCTTGAGATGATTCTTTTCATGTTGTTGACAAGGGAAAGTTTTCTTGATAAAAAAATAGAGCATATATGTATGCATATAGCTGATTCATTTTGCTGTACGTTAGAGACTAATACAACAATGTAAAGCAACTATAGTTCAATAAAAATTTTAAAAATACATAATCATTCTCTTGTGTTTGTGTCTGTATGGCATATATGATTATCTTTATACATAGTTGAGCTAGGCATGGAAATCTTGTTTTTATTCATTCACTAAGTAATGTCCTAGTGATTTTCCCTACTTTCTTCAATTTCAGTCTGAATTTGGCAATAAGGAGTTCATGATCTGAGCCACGTCAGCTCCTAGTCTTGTTTTTGTTGACTATATAGAGCTTCTCCATCTTTGTCTGCAAAGAATATAATCAATCTGATTTCGGTGTTGACCATCTGGTGATGTCCATGTGTGGAGTCTTCTCTTGTGTTGTTGGAAGAGGGTGTTTGCTATGACCACTGCATTTTCTTGGCAAAACACTATTAGTCTTTGCCCTGCTTGATTCCGCATTCCAAGGCCAAATTTGCCTGTTACTCCAGGTGTTTCTTGACTTCCTACTTTAGCATTCCAGTCCCCTATCATGCAAAGGGCATCTTTTTGGGTGTTAGTTCTAAAAGATCCTGTAGGTCTTCATAGAACCATTCAACTTAAGCTTCTTTAGCATTACTAGTTGGGGCATAGACTTGGATAACTGTGATATTCAATGGTTTGCCTTGGAAATAAACAGAGATCATTCTGTCGTTTTTGAGATTGCATCCAAGTACTGCATTTTGGACTCTTGTTGACCATGATGGCTACTCCACTTCTTCTAAGGGATTCCTGCCCACAGTAGGTCAGGAATGGTCATCTGAGTTAAATTCACCCATTCCAGTCCATTTTAGTTCGCTGATTCCTAGAATGTCGACATTTACTCTTGCCATCTTTTGTTTGACCACTTCCAATTTGCCTTGATTCATGGACCTGACATTCCATGTTCGTATGCAATATTGCTCTTTACATCATCGGACCTTACTTCTACCACCAGTCACATCCACAATTGGGTATTGTTTTTGCTTTGGCTCCATCCCTTCATTCTTTCTGGAGTTATTTCTCCACTGATCTCCAGCAGCATATTGGGCACCTACTGACCTGGGGAGTTCCTCTTTCAGTATCCTATCATTTTGCCTTTTCATACTGTTCATGGGGTTCTCAGGGCAAGAATATCAAAGTGGTTTGCCATCCCTTTCTCCAGTGGACCACATTCTGTCAGAACTCTCCACCATGACCCACTCGTGTTGGATGGCCCCACAGGCATGGCTTAATTTCACTGAGTTAGACAAGGCTATGGTCCTAGTGTGATTAGATTGACTTTTTTTTTTNCCTTAGGAGGCATTACCATGAACAAAGCTAGTGGAGGTGATGGAATTCCAGTTGAGCTAGTGGAAATCCTAAAAGATGATGCTGTTACAGTGTTCCACTCAATATGTCAGCAAATTTGGAAAACTCAGCAGTGGCCACAGGACTCGAAAAGGTCAGTTTTCATTCCAATACCAAATAAAGGCATGGCCAAAGAATGTTATGCTCATTTCACATGTTAACAAGGTAATGCTCAAAATCCTTCAAGTTAGGCTTCAACAATACATGAACCAAGAACTTTCAAATGTACAAGCTGGGTTTAGAAAAGGTAGAGGAACCAGAGATCAAATTGAGAACATCCATTGGATCACTGAAAAAGCAAGGGAATTCCAGACAAACATCTACTTCATTGATTATGCTAAAGCCTTTGACTATGTGAGTCACAACAAATTGTGGAAAATTCTTAAAGAAATGGGAATAACAGATCACCTTACCTGTCTCCTATATGCAGATCAAGAAGCAAAAATTAGAACCAGACATGGAACAACAGACAAGTTCAAAACTGGGAAAGTAGTTAAGGCTGTATATTGTCACTCTGCTTAATTAACTTATATATGCAGAGTACATCATGTGAAATGCTGGGGCTGTATATTTTCACCCTGATTATTTAACTTATATGCAGAGTACATCATGTGAAATGCTGAGCTGGATGAATCACAAGCTGGATATTAACCTCAGATATACAAATGGTTCCACTCTAATGGCAAAAAGTGTAGAGGAACTAAAAAGCCTGATGAGGGTGAAAAAGGAGAGTGAAAAAGCTGGCTTAAAATTCAACATTCAAAAACCTAAGATCATGACATTCAGTCCCATCACATCCAGTCCCATGGCGTATAGATGGGGAAAAAGTGAAACAGTGACAGACTTTATTTTCTTGGCCTCCAAAATAACCACAGATGGTGACTGCAACCACAAAATTAAGACACTTGCTCCTTGAAATGAAAGCTATAACAAACCTAAACAACATAAGAAGCAGAGACATCACTTTGTTGACAAAGGTCCATATAGTCAAAACTATGGTTTTTCCAGTAGTATTGTATGGATGTGAGAGTTCGACCATAAGGAAGGCTGAGGGCCAAAGAATTGATGCTTTTGAGCTGTGAAGCTGTCCAAGACTCTTAAGAGTCTCTTGGACAGCAAGGTGATAAAACCAGTCAATCCTAAAGGAAATTAGTGTTAGTCGCTCAGTTGTATCTGACTCTTTGTGACACCATGGACTATAGCCCACCAGGCTCCTCTGTCCATGGAATTCTCCTTCTAAGAATACTGAAATGGGTAGCCATTCCCTTTTCCAGAGGATCTTCCTGACCCAGGGATTGAACTCGAGTCTCCTGCATTGCAGGCAGATTCTTCACCATCTGAGCCACCCTCAGAGAAGGGAATGGCTACTCATTCCAGTGTGAATGTATTATGTTAAATGGCAAAAGGTGCTTTTCAAATACAATTAAGATTATAGATATTAAGATGAGAAGATTATCCCAAATAATCTGGTGAACACAACCTAATCACATGAGCACATTCAAAGCTCAGAAGTTACTCTAACTGGAGGCAGAATTCAACAGTACATTAAAAGGATCATACACTAAGATAAAGTGTAATCTATTCCAGGGAAGCAAGGATGGATTAATATCCAAAAATTAATCAATGTGATACACCACATTAACAAACTGAAGACTAAAAATTGTGTGATCATCTCAACAAATGCAGAAAAATCATATGGCAAAATTCAACATCAGTTGGTGTTATGGAAACATACTCCAATATAATAAAATCTGTATATGACAAACCCACAGCAAACATCATACTCAGATAAAAGATGAAAGCATTCCCTTTAGGTGAGGAACAAGATAAAGATGCCCACTCTCACCACTTTTACTCAATGTAGTATCAGAAGTCTTTCTTAGGCAAGAAACATAATACTGAAAATCCTAACCACAGAAAGCACACAAAGAAATAGAGGGAATTCAAATTACAAAGAAACAAGTAAAACACTGTAGATGACATGATACTATACATAGAAAATCTTAAATCCAAAACACTGTAAGAATAAATGAATTCAATAAAATTGAAGATTACAAAATACATAGAAATCTGTTGTATTTCTATACATTAATATCAGAAAGAGAATTAATGAAAAAATCTCATTTACAATTACATCAAAAAGAATGAAGTTATTAAAAATAATCTAAAAAAAAGAGGGAGACAACTTATAAAAATATAAAACTCCTTAGAAAACTGTAAGACTATGATGAAAGAAACTGATGATGACACAAGCAAATGGAAAGAGACACCATGCTCATGGACTGGTCAAATTAATACCGTTAAAATGACCATACTACCAAACACAATCTGCAGATTCAATGCAATCCCTATCAAAATACTAATGGCATCTTGTCACAGAACTGCAATGAATATCCCTAAGATTTATATGAAAACATAAAAGTCTCTGAAACACCAAAGCAATAGACAGAAAGAACGAAGAATCATGTTCCCTGGTTGCAAACTAAACTGCAAAGCTATGGTAATCAAAACAGCATTTTACTGGCACAAGAACAGTAATATAAATCAATGGAATGCAATAGAGAGTACAGAGATAAATCCATGCTTATATGATCAGTTAATTTATGACAAAGGAAACAAGAATATACAATGGGGAAAAGGCAGTCTTGTAAATAATGTGGGAAAAACTGGACAACTACATGTAAAAGAATCACATTGGACTACTTTCTCACCTCATATACAAACACAAACTCAAATGGATTGAAGACTTAAATATAAGACCTGAAACCATAAAACTGCAAGAAGAAAATACAGGCAGTACACTCTTTGATATTCATCTATATATATTTATATATATATTTTGCTTTGTCTTCTCAGACAAGGAAAACAAGGGCAAAAATAATCAAATGTGACAATGTTAAACTAAAAATCTTGTGCACAGCAAGGACACTGACAAGAAAACAAAAAGGTCACCTACTGAATGGGAGAAGATATTTTCACATGATATATCTGTTAAGATATTAATATCCAAAATATACAAAGAACTTATATAATTCAACATTCAAAAAACAACTCAATTTAAAAATGGGCAGAAGACTTGAATAGACATTTTTTCGAAGAAGACATGCAGATGGCCAACAGACACATGAAAAGATACTCACTAATCACCAGAGAAATGCAAATTAAAACCACAAGGAGCCATCATCTCACTCCTGTCAGGATGGCTATCAACAAAAAGAAAACATGTAACAAAAGTGAAAATGTGAACAGGAGGAAATTTTTGTGCGCTGCTAGTAGAAATGGAAACTGGGGCAATCACTAGGGAAACAGTATAGAGATCATCCGAAAATTAAAAATAGAAATTGCCATATGACCCAGCAATTTCACCTGTGGATATTTACCCCCCCCCAAAAAAAAAGCAAAAACACTAATTCAAAGAGATATATGCACCCTAATGTTCATTGCAACATTATTTACAATAGCCAGGATATGAAAGTAACCAGTGTTCAGCAATAGATGAATGGATAAAGAAAATGAGGAATATATACACAATGGAATGTTAGCCAAAAAAAAAAATGTGAAATCTTGCCATTTTCGATAATATAGATGGACCTGAAAGGTACTGTGCTTAACTGAAATAAGTGAGACAGATGAACTCATTTGATCTCACTTATATGTGGAATCTAAAAAACAAAATCAAGATATTCATAGATACAGAGAATAAAGGGTGGTTGTCAGAGGGGAGGTGGGCAGGGGTGGAAGCAAAATAGGTAAAGGGAATTAAAGACATAATAGCCTGTGATAAACCACAATAGAAAAGATTACCTCAACAGAATGCATTTATGTGTATAACTGACTGGCTTTGCTGTACAGCACAACACTATAAATCTATTATACTTCAATAAAAAATAAGTTATTTTAATATATTTTTTAAAGTCCAAACCTCTATTTATAAAATAAATCACAGGGATATAGTATACAGCAAAAAGAATATGATCAATAATATAGCAATAACTTGATACAGGGACAGATGGTTACTAGACTTTCTGCAGATATCATTTCATAGTGTATACAAATGTNATAAATCTATTATACTTCAATAAAAAATAAGTTATTTTAATATATTTTTTAAAGTCCAAACCTCTATTTATAAAATAAATCACAGGGATATAGTATACAGCAAAAAGAATATGATCAATAATATAGCAATAACTTGATACAGGGACAGATGGTTACTAGACTTTCTGCAGATATCATTTCATAGTGTATACAAATGTCAAATTACTGTGTAGTACACCTGAAGCTGAACATCATATTGTACTATTTTAAAAAAGAGAAAAGAAAGAAAATCAAGCCTTAGCCTTCAGCAAACTCTTGGGAGTCAACTGTGCCCCAGAATCTGCCTCACTTGATGCCAGGAGGCTGGGCTTCTATAACTGCTCGAGTTAATCACTGTGTGGTGGCTGCCTGGACACTTCTGGAAGGAAGGAAGTTCAGCAAGTCAGGTCACATGAAGGCACACCTCTAGCAAAGATCACAGGTGTGAGATTTGGCAGCACCACCCACAGCTACTGGAAGATGGGCACAGTGGCCTAGTAAATGGGATGCCAGGGAGTCTAGGTCAGGCAAAATTACCATGTGCTATAGTTCATGATTCAGAGGTTGTACACAGAACTCCAGGTTTGGTGTGAACCAACATGGAGAGAATAGGATGTGATTCCATTTCTTTTAGTCTAGATAACTGGTAACTGGCTTTAAAACTCTTTGAGCAGTATAAGCTTGTTTTGTTCCCAAACAAAATTTTACATTACACAGACACACACAGATGATAAAATTGAGCATCTACTATGTTTCAGTGTGACAGATCTTAGAGATAGGGAGGAAGTAAAACAGATTGGTCCCTGTCATCATGAGGCTTAATATCTGGTATGATAGGCAGAAGAAATATGAAAAGAAACAAATTAAAAACTGCAAGTATATACAGAAGGTAAGAACTACACAAACAATAGCAATAAATTGATACTGAGATGGATAAAATGAGGGAGGAGACTCTATGATCCAGATATTTGCTGAATATGTGGTCAGATTTCTAATTCTTTAGCTCTGAATTGTAGTATCAGTTAGTAACTTTATTTTTCCCTGTTATCATCCCCCTTAATTTTAATCTAGTGATCAGCGAAGGCCTCCCAGAATGGGTAACATTCAAGCCAAAACCTGGAGGATGAGCAGGAGCCAGCCATGAAAACACCTGTTGGGAGAGAGGCTAAGACAGAGAGCAAAGAAGTAAAAAAAAAAAAAAAGGGGGGGGGTCTATTCTGATTGATGGGGTAAGAAGAGAGGAAAGGCCTGGAGCCCCTCCACTCCATTGTAGGGATCCCTGAAGTACTTCTAGGAACTCCAGGGCTCCTCAAAACACCATTTAAGAGCCATAATTATGGGTATCATACTTTTGGTCACAGATTCTCAAACTGGATTGAGGAAAGTCACTGGCTTTCTGTCCAGTTACCCTCAGGGACCATCCAACCATCATTCCACCTTCCTGGATCTTTATATACTTTTCTTCATGTCCTTTTCTTTCTCAAGTACTTGGAGAAGGCGTGGGAGAGGGAGGGCCTGGCTGCTTCACAGCTCCAACCAGAGGGCCCATTTTAGAGATGCCAGCAGGGGATGGCATATGAATCAACAGCGTGTTCCCGGCACACCCCCACGGTCCAGATGGCTGCACATCACAGGAGCAGAGGGCGGCTCCTACGCAAAAGACTTCCCTGGCTGGAGACACATGCCACACTCCAGACCACGAGGGAACACACTGTGGTAGTGGTGGTAACATTTTCACAAAAAAGGACACAGTCTTTCTTCTGCTGCAGGTTTTCATTTCAAATACTCATCTGTAGTAAAACCTTATAGTATAAGATACTGAGGGCTCATAGAACTGGAAAGCACCACAGGAACTAGTTGGTACAGCTTCTCACACACTGTGCAAATCTCTTCATATCCCTGATGCAGGTCACTGAGTTGACATTTGAAAATTTTTAGATCTGGGTAGTCACAACTCCATGAAGCAACACAGATAGTTGGCAATTTTTCTCTTTATATACAGCAACTCAAAATCTGCTCCCTCTTACTCTTGTCCATTCGATCTGGTTCTTCATTACATAAAATTTAATAACATCCATGCTGGCCATTCACTGAGGTCTTGCCATGTCCCAAACCTTGGACAAAGTACTTGACATAAAATATCTCATCTAATCCTCAACCCAAACTTAGGAGACAAATATTTATCTTATCCCCACTTGTCAGGAGGAAACTCAAGCCTCAGAGAATAATGAGCAACCCAAGACCAGACCACTGACTAACAAATCTGAGATTTTTTTTTACCCACAGCTATCCTTCAAAAGTTCAGCCAACTCTTGACAGGCAGCCTCCAAAGAACAAATCTAGCTCCTTTTCTTAAGAAGGCACCCCGAGTATGGGAAAGAAAGCCACATCTCTCTCCTACAGAATTTTCTTCTCTACCTGAAATATCTCCAGGCCCTTCAGCCATTTATGGTAGAATAAGAGAGACAAAAGAAGAACCATCCTGATGACCCTTCTCTAGAAAAGCCCCATGTTCTATCTCATTCCTAAAACATGGTGCCAAGAACTGGCCATTCCACAAGCAACCTGACAAGGGTAGAGTCCATCCATCCTTACACATTTTCTAAAGGGGCCAAAAATTAGTCAGTCATTTCAGCCACTCTGAGCCACTTCATCAAGCAAAGATGTTCCTGAATCAGAAATGGTGTGACCATAACTGTGTGGGACAGGGTTGAAGTCTCTCATGAATAAGCACAGAGCCAATCTCTGCAGAGAAGTGCCCTATCCACAAGTGACCTTTGGCTTCCCCTGTGGGACGTGCAAACATTTGGCTTTCAGGCATCACAGATGGAGCCTTTCAAACCACCATCCATGCACTTGATCAGAATTTTAGGGTTTCAGATGCTGAACAAAACCTGTCGATACTGTTTACAAGTCAACTCTAAATCTGCTCAGAATCCTCACCATCTAGTCTTTCTCTGCAGCATATTCTGTGCAGTTTTGGAATGTTTCATTGCATTTGCCATTATTGTTATATTACACTAGTAGGAAACTGAAGCAAAAGGATTGACATTAATAACAACAAGCACAAACCAACAAACTGAGACAGGTGGCCTAGTACACCCCTCAAAATGGCTCATCTCCAGTGTGAATCTGACACTGTAACCAGGAAATTCTCTTTCAAGTATGAGGTAACAATGAGAGATCCCTAACAATTGTATCTTAAAAACTGAGATTTTAGAATTTTTTTGTATCTCTAACAGTAGTCTTTTCCTCCTATAAGTGTAATAACTGATTTTTTGACATCTGATTTGCAAACCATTTCTGGCATCACCACCAACCAGCTGTAAAACTTCAGGTAGGGAGCTACACTACTCTGTGTCTCGTGGCCTCATCTGTAAATGGGGATAAGAGCTGCATTCATCCCATTTGTTATAAGGATGAAATAAATTAACAAATATAAGTCCAGTATGCAATGGCCCCTAGAAGATTACCTGGAACATAGTTCAATATATTGGCTATTTAACATGTATTTAATAGTGTGACCAACTTCTCATGACCATCTGGAGTTCAGAGAGCATTACGATAAGCCAGTGCAGGAAGAACTGGGAGCTGGAAAAGGAGCACAGACCCTGGGAAGGGACAGGGATGATCACAAGAAGATGATGTCCCCAAGATGACAGATGGTCCCTGTGGAAAAGTGTAATGGGCTAGAGGCAGCCTAGGCAGAAAGTCAGTGATGGGTCGTGTGAGGAGTTCACTCATAGGCACAGCTGGTCAATGGGAGGCCCTGGCAGAGGCCCTGTTGAGTGAGCTGGCAGCAAGGGGAAACTGAGAGGTAAGTTACAGTCCTCAGGAGGAGAGGAAAACACCTAGGCCCCAGTTGAAGAGCAAGAGCAGTGGGACCCCAAGCCAGGGACTAGACCAGGAGAACTACACAGAAAACTGAGGGCACACTCCAAGCAGTTACCAAACCCCCAGCACACAGCACAGCCTCTAGTACACAGCAACACAAGAGCACCTAACTTCTGTCAACAAGAATCCCTCTCACACAACACTCACTAACAACTCCCCAGAGTCCTGTGATTATCCCCACTTTACAGAGGAGGGGACTAAGGCCCAGAGAGAGAAAATGACTAGCTTAAGTGCTCAGATAAGAGAGAGATGGATGGATGGATGGAAGGATAAACAAACTAAATTGGCAACATGGCCTCAAACCTAAGGCAGAAGTCATTTTGTAGAAAGAAGCTACATATCATCCTCTAATCTGCTGCCCAACCATAACCACTTCAATATCTCCTGTGAATACAGTCACATTCATCCATCCATGCCCCCGCCAACACAGTCCCCGGGTGTCCCTTCTGTTATATACCTTTCACCCATTACACTCTCTCAAAGGTGCAGTTCAAATCCAATGTCCTTCAAGAAGCTATACACACACACACACACACACACCAATTCTTCCTTCTCATCCTGTACTTTGTTTTTATTTCCATTAGAATGTGGACAACAATAGCAAACATTTTAGTTTTCATGTACAAGGTACTGTGCTAAACTGCACATGTTTTGTGTCCTTCAATCATCACAATTCCTTCTATCTCACAGGCAAGGAAACTGAGGAGCTGAGTGGCCTATCATAATAATTGAGATTCAATTCCTTGCCTGTGCTCTTAGCCATGATTCAGTTCAGTTCAGTCAGTCAATGTGTCCAACTCTTTGTGACCCCATGGACTGCAGCATGCCATGATTAGCAATATTCTTTCTGCACGTGCATGTGTATATCCTCCATGGGGCCCTAGAAAAGTGTAGCAGACAGTAGCTCCCAAAGCCTAACATAACTCCACAGTACCTGCCTACTGTTGATACGCATCACTGTTTACTAAGTCTAGTTGACTGGCTTAAATTCCATCCATGTTTAAAATGAGGTTACTATTTGAAACAGGACCTGGCATATGGTAAGCATGAAATGATAAATAAAAAAATACATAAACTCCAAGAAAGATGTTGCACTAATCTCATACTCTATCCATTTCTTGCTTCTATCCATTTATTCAACACTTCAGGAGATTTAAGACAGACAATGTTTAACTCTTATACTAAAGCACTAAGGGGCATATTATTGTTCCCATTCAACACTGAGAAATTGAAGGATCAGAGAATCATGACTTTACTCAAGTCATGGGGTGGGTGAGCAGTTGAGATAATTTGAACCCAGGCTTCCCTGAATGCAGAGATCATGCTTTTCTGATACACAGGTCTCAGGCTTGAGGTCATGGAGGAATGTGCATCAATTCAAGGTGGACTTGATACTGTGAGAGCTGAATCAGGTTAATTCCCTTCAGTGAAAGGGCCTAGGGAGTCTTAACTTGGGATGGAGCTGAGCCTGAAGGTGACCCACTGGCCACAGCGACAGCCAAGTAGAGAGTTGGAGAGCTTTGGAGACTGGGATAGAGGGATATGATAAATCTAGACTCCAAGAAGGATGATTGTTTGACCCTAGGTATCAGACAGTTTCCGTAAGATCTCCCCACAAAGCAGTACAGCCAAGGCCAGTATCCATCTCCCAACAGAAAGGCCCCAAAGGCAGAGGCATCCTTTGAACTGCCTCTGCTTATAAAACTACCCCAATTTTGATAAAATCTCTGTGTATATTTGTTCTATTAATTTACAAAACCGGTATACGATGAACTAGCAGCCTTTATTAATGATGCTGGCAGAGAAAATTCACTAATGTACAGAAATATTCACAATAAATTAAGAGTTGTTTTCAAAATAGTGCATAGTTTAGTATTAATAAAAATTATATTTTGGAAAAGAAGACATAAATAATATACAACAAAATGCTACCAGAGACTAGTAACATGTAAGAAGATCATAAGCAATTTTCATGTTACTTTCTTGTGAATCTACACTTTTTAAATTGACTAAAAGAAATGTGCATTCATCTTTTAATAATTTACACACACTTGTTTTTTCTTTAAACTGCAATGCATGAGTTTATTTCAATTGTAGTAAGAACCCAATACGGCATTGACATTACCCCCATTTTTGTAGCTCAGGAAACAGAGGCTCAGAAAGGTTCAGTCACTTGCCCAAAGTCTCAGAACATTGTGATGGTGCAGTCAGAATTCAGAGTCCAAATTCTGGGACTCAGAGGGACAGTATGAGCAAAGTCACAGCAATAAAACTGCCAGGTCAAGGTCAAGGACAATTCCACACCTATGGTCTTATTTGATCTTCAATTAAAAAGACACTTACTCCTTGAAAGAAAAGTTATGACCAACCTAGATAGCATATTCAAAAGCAGAGACATTACTTTGCCAACAAAGGTCCGTCTAGTCAAGGCTATGGTTTTTCCTGTGGTCATGTATATGGATGTGAGAGTTGGACTGTGAAGAAGGCTGAGTGCTGAAGAACTGATGCTTTTGAACTGTGGTGTTGGAGAACACTCTTGAGAGTCCCTTGGACTACAAGGAGATCCAACCAGTCCATTCTGANGGAGAAGCCTCATGAGAGTCCCTTGGACTGCAAGGAGATCCAACCAGTCCATTCTGAAGATCAACCCTGGGATTTCTTTGGAAGGAATGATGCTAAAGCTGAAACTCCAGTACTTTGGCCACCTCATGTGAAGAGTTGACTCATTGGAAAAGACTTTGATGCTGGGAGGGATTGGGGGCAGGAAGAGAAGGGGACAACCGAGGATGAGATGGCTTGATGGCATCACGGACTCGATGGACATGAGTCTGAGTGAACTCCGAGAGATGGTGATGAACAGGGAGGCCTGGCGTGTTGCTATTCACGGGGTTGCAAAGAGTCAGACACGAGTTCAGTCTGAGCGACTGAACTGAACTGATTAATCTTTTGTCCAGAAAAATTCCCAGATACTAGATGTTTTTGCTTTAATTAGAAAAGTGAAAAGATGTAGTTCATACTTTGCTCTATTCATTATATAGTCTGAACAACGGAAATATGCATGAAAATGGGGTGTAATGATGGGCAAAATACATACAATAAATTATAATGATATTGTTATATGGAGGTAATATTAATAGACCTAAAGATCCTATCACTAGGCTTCTAGATTACTTTAGTGAAGGGATTAAAATGTTTGGGTTGCTTTCTACCAGCTTCACTCTATACTAGGTCTTGTATATCCATTATCTCCTGTTAATTCATTTGATGACGCTTTTTTTTTTACTAGTTCCTTTTTTAAAAATAAATTTATTTATTTTAATTGGAGGTTAATTACTTTACAATACTGTATTGATTTTGCCATACATCAACATGTATCTGCACAGGTATACACATGTTCCCCATCCTGAACACCCTCCCTCCTCCCTTCCAGTACCATACCTCTGGGTGGTCCCAGTGCACCAGCCCCAAGCATCCAGTATCATGCATTAAAACTATGTATTATTATACATGTTCCAACTCAAACGATATGTCAAGCTAAAAATCTAAGCCCTGGAGATATTATTTACAAAAACTAACCTGGTTAACAAAGGATGAATCTGATGTTCTAAATCAAGTCTCCTTTTTTTCCAAAGTTCATGCCTTTCACCCCACCTCCAATTCCCATATTATGGGTATTGATGCAGCCTTGTCTACCATGTAAATATTGAATGAGTTGTGGGCAGAGAAGAGCTTTATAGAGCAGAAACTACTACTTTATGAATAGAGTTCCCTATGTACTTGAGTTACGAGTTAGAATGAAGAACTGCTTTTCAATACACTGGTTTTTCAATATACTCAGTGCTGTAAGTGGCAATTGACTTCCAAAGCCAACACGCCAGAGACCACTTAGCTTAATATGGATGAATTTCACTAAGGGTGATATTTTAGCTTCTGATGATCTCCTTTTCTCTCTTACTTCCTTTACTCTTTCCTCTATATTAAAGTCAGAGGTAATTCTTTAAGTTTCACTATTTTTCTTCTTGCTTTTTCAAAGCTTCCCTTTTCTGTGTTTGAAGGCCCCAATTCTTTATCTATCCTTCAAAGTCCTACATAAGCTAGTTCCCTCATCTCACAGCACCATCTCCAGCACCATCTCAAACCATCTTTCTCAGTCCATGCACCTCAAGTGCACTGGCTTCTTTCAGATGCTTGAAACATATCAAAATCTTTAAACATACTCTCTGTCTGGAAATATAGTCCTCCTACCTCCTCAGTTTTTTAAAATTTAATTAACTCATGCAGAACACAGCTTTATATCTTGACTCAAATATAATTTTGATTAAAAAAAAGTCCCTGACCCACCATACTAGATTTGCTATGTGCTTTTATAGCTTCTATAATGTTCTCTTTGCTATAGGACTCATGAGAAGTTGATGTTACATTCTTTGACAATTATTTGGTTAGTGTATTCAGAACTAAACTTTAAGTTCCTTGAGAACAAAATCCCTCTTGTTCAGTGTTGTTAACCTTTGATTTCCTAGCTGTTTTGCTCACTATAATATTAACACCCAAGAAAGTGCTAGACACAAGTAATCAGTAATTATTTGCATAAAAAGAAAACATATTCTTTTAAATTATGTTCTTCATCATTTCTTTCATCTAGTTGGATCAATGGTCCACTCTCTAGATATCAGTTGACTTTTCTTTCCCTGCTGCTGCTGCTGCTGCTAAGTCATTTCAGTCGTGGCTGACTCTGTGTGACCCCATAGATGGCAGCCCACCAGGCTTCCCCGTCCCTGGGATTCTCCAGGCAAGAACACTGGAGTGGGTTGCAGAGTACAAAGCACATGAATAATCATGTTGGGAAGAGCATAGCATATTAGGATATTTGTATTTAGTGATTTCAACCACTGCAGAGAACATTCTACCAGTGGACACAATGGTCCACTCTCTAGATATCAGTTGACTTTTCTTTCCCTGCTGCTGCTGCTGCTGCTAAGTCATTTCAGTCGTGGCTGACTCTGTGTGACCCCATAGATGGCAGCCCACCAGGCTTCCCCGTCCCTGGGATTCTCCAGGCAAGAACACTGGAGTGGGTTGCAGAGTACAAAGCACATGAATAATCATGTTGGGAAGAGCATAGCATATTAGGATATTTGTATTTAGTGATTTCAACCACTGCAGAGAACATTCTACCAGTGGACACAATGGTCCACTCTCTAGATATCAGTTGACTTTTCTTTCCCTGCTGCTGCTGCTGCTGCTAAGTCATTTCAGTCGTGGCTGACTCTGTGTGACCCCATAGATGGCAGCCCACCAGGCTTCCCCGTCCCTGGGATTCTCCAGGCAAGAACACTGGAGTGGGTTGCAGAGTACAAAGCACATGAATAATCATGTTGGGAAGAGCATAGCATATTAGGATATTTGTATTTAGTGATTTCAACCACTGCAGAGAACATTCTACCAGTGGACACAATGGTCCACTCTCTAGATATCAGTTGACTTTTCTTTCCCTGCTGCTGCTGCTGCTGCTAAGTCATTTCAGTCGTGGCTGACTCTGTGTGACCCCATAGATGGCAGCCCACCAGGCTTCCCCGTCCCTGGGATTCTCCAGGCAAGAACACTGGAGTGGGTTGCAGAGTACAAAGCACATGAATAATCATGTTGGGAAGAGCATAGCATATTAGGATATTTGTATTTAGTGATTTCAACCACTGCAGAGAACATTCTACCAGTGGACACAATGGTCCACTCTCTAGATATCAGTTGACTTTTCTTTCCCTGCTGCTGCTGCTGCTGCTAAGTCATTTCAGTCGTGGCTGACTCTGTGTGACCCCATAGATGGCAGCCCACCAGGCTTCCCCGTCCCTGGGATTCTCCAGGCAAGAACACTGGAGTGGGTTGCAGAGTACAAAGCACATGAATAATCATGTTGGGAAGAGCATAGCATATTAGGATATTTGTATTTAGTGATTTCAACCACTGCAGAGAACATTCTACCAGTGGACACAATGGTCCACTCTCTAGATATCAGTTGACTTTTCTTTCCCTGCTGCTGCTGCTGCTGCTAAGTCATTTCAGTCGTGGCTGACTCTGTGTGACCCCATAGATGGCAGCCCACCAGGCTTCCCCGTCCCTGGGATTCTCCAGGCAAGAACACTGGAGTGGGTTGCAGAGTACAAAGCACATGAATAATCATGTTGGGAAGAGCATAGCATATTAGGATATTTGTATTTAGTGATTTCAACCACTGCAGAGAACATTCTACCAGTGGACACAATGGTCCACTCTCTAGATATCAGTTGACTTTTCTTTCCCTGCTGCTGCTGCTGCTGCTAAGTCATTTCAGTCGTGGCTGACTCTGTGTGACCCCATAGATGGCAGCCCACCAGGCTTCCCCGTCCCTGGGATTCTCCAGGCAAGAACACTGGAGTGGGTTGCAGAGTACAAAGCACATGAATAATCATGTTGGGAAGAGCATAGCATATTAGGATATTTGTATTTAGTGATTTCAACCACTGCAGAGAACATTCTACCAGTGGACACAATGGTCCACTCTCTAGATATCAGTTGACTTTTCTTTCCCTGCTGCTGCTGCTGCTGCTAAGTCATTTCAGTCGTGGCTGACTCTGTGTGACCCCATAGATGGCAGCCCACCAGGCTTCCCCGTCCCTGGGATTCTCCAGGCAAGAACACTGGAGTGGGTTGCAGAGTACAAAGCACATGAATAATCATGTTGGGAAGAGCATAGCATATTAGGATATTTGTATTTAGTGATTTCAACCACTGCAGAGAACATTCTACCAGTGGACACAATGGTCCACTCTCTAGATATCAGTTGACTTTTCTTTCCCTGCTGCTGCTGCTGCTGCTAAGTCATTTCAGTCGTGGCTGACTCTGTGTGACCCCATAGATGGCAGCCCACCAGGCTTCCCCGTCCCTGGGATTCTCCAGGCAAGAACACTGGAGTGGGTTGCAGAGTACAAAGCACATGAATAATCATGTTGGGAAGAGCATAGCATATTAGGATATTTGTATTTAGTGATTTCAACCACTGCAGAGAACATTCTACCAGTGGACACAATGGTCCACTCTCTAGATATCAGTTGACTTTTCTTTCCCTGCTGCTGCTGCTGCTGCTAAGTCATTTCAGTCGTGGCTGACTCTGTGTGACCCCATAGATGGCAGCCCACCAGGCTTCCCCGTCCCTGGGATTCTCCAGGCAAGAACACTGGAGTGGGTTGCAGAGTACAAAGCACATGAATAATCATGTTGGGAAGAGCATAGCATATTAGGATATTTGTATTTAGTGATTTCAACCACTGCAGAGAACATTCTACCAGTGGACACAATGGTCCACTCTCTAGATATCAGTTGACTTTTCTTTCCCTGCTGCTGCTGCTGCTGCTAAGTCATTTCAGTCGTGGCTGACTCTGTGTGACCCCATAGATGGCAGCCCACCAGGCTTCCCCGTCCCTGGGATTCTCCAGGCAAGAACACTGGAGTGGGTTGCAGAGTACAAAGCACATGAATAATCATGTTGGGAAGAGCATAGCATATTAGGATATTTGTATTTAGTGATTTCAACCACTGCAGAGAACATTCTACCAGTGGACACAATGGTCCACTCTCTAGATATCAGTTGACTTTTCTTTCCCTGCTGCTGCTGCTGCTGCTAAGTCATTTCAGTCGTGGCTGACTCTGTGTGACCCCATAGATGGCAGCCCACCAGGCTTCCCCGTCCCTGGGATTCTCCAGGCAAGAACACTGGAGTGGGTTGCAGAGTACAAAGCACATGAATAATCATGTTGGGAAGAGCATAGCATATTAGGATATTTGTATTTAGTGATTTCAACCACTGCAGAGAACATTCTACCAGTGGACACAATGGTCCACTCTCTAGATATCAGTTGACTTTTCTTTCCCTGCTGCTGCTGCTGCTGCTAAGTCATTTCAGTCGTGGCTGACTCTGTGTGACCCCATAGATGGCAGCCCACCAGGCTTCCCCGTCCCTGGGATTCTCCAGGCAAGAACACTGGAGTGGGTTGCAGAGTACAAAGCACATGAATAATCATGTTGGGAAGAGCATAGCATATTAGGATATTTGTATTTAGTGATTTCAACCACTGCAGAGAACATTCTACCAGTGGACACAATGGTCCACTCTCTAGATATCAGTTGACTTTTCTTTCCCTGCTGCTGCTGCTGCTGCTAAGTCATTTCAGTCGTGGCTGACTCTGTGTGACCCCATAGATGGCAGCCCACCAGGCTTCCCCGTCCCTGGGATTCTCCAGGCAAGAACACTGGAGTGGGTTGCAGAGTACAAAGCACATGAATAATCATGTTGGGAAGAGCATAGCATATTAGGATATTTGTATTTAGTGATTTCAACCACTGCAGAGAACATTCTACCAGTGGACACAATGGTCCACTCTCTAGATATCAGTTGACTTTTCTTTCCCTGCTGCTGCTGCTGCTGCTAAGTCATTTCAGTCGTGGCTGACTCTGTGTGACCCCATAGATGGCAGCCCACCAGGCTTCCCCGTCCCTGGGATTCTCCAGGCAAGAACACTGGAGTGGGTTGCAGAGTACAAAGCACATGAATAATCATGTTGGGAAGAGCATAGCATATTAGGATATTTGTATTTAGTGATTTCAACCACTGCAGAGAACATTCTACCAGTGGACACAATGGTCCACTCTCTAGATATCAGTTGACTTTTCTTTCCCTGCTGCTGCTGCTGCTGCTAAGTCATTTCAGTCGTGGCTGACTCTGTGTGACCCCATAGATGGCAGCCCACCAGGCTTCCCCGTCCCTGGGATTCTCCAGGCAAGAACACTGGAGTGGGTTGCAGAGTACAAAGCACATGAATAATCATGTTGGGAAGAGCATAGCATATTAGGATATTTGTATTTAGTGATTTCAACCACTGCAGAGAACATTCTACCAGTGGACACAATGGTCCACTCTCTAGATATCAGTTGACTTTTCTTTCCCTGCTGCTGCTGCTGCTGCTAAGTCATTTCAGTCGTGGCTGACTCTGTGTGACCCCATAGATGGCAGCCCACCAGGCTTCCCCGTCCCTGGGATTCTCCAGGCAAGAACACTGGAGTGGGTTGCAGAGTACAAAGCACATGAATAATCATGTTGGGAAGAGCATAGCATATTAGGATATTTGTATTTAGTGATTTCAACCACTGCAGAGAACATTCTACCAGTGGACACAATGGTCCACTCTCTAGATATCAGTTGACTTTTCTTTCCCTGCTGCTGCTGCTGCTGCTAAGTCATTTCAGTCGTGGCTGACTCTGTGTGACCCCATAGATGGCAGCCCACCAGGCTTCCCCGTCCCTGGGATTCTCCAGGCAAGAACACTGGAGTGGGTTGCAGAGTACAAAGCACATGAATAATCATGTTGGGAAGAGCATAGCATATTAGGATATTTGTATTTAGTGATTTCAACCACTGCAGAGAACATTCTACCAGTGGACACAATGGTCCACTCTCTAGATATCAGTTGACTTTTCTTTCCCTGCTGCTGCTGCTGCTGCTAAGTCATTTCAGTCGTGGCTGACTCTGTGTGACCCCATAGATGGCAGCCCACCAGGCTTCCCCGTCCCTGGGATTCTCCAGGCAAGAACACTGGAGTGGGTTGCAGAGTACAAAGCACATGAATAATCATGTTGGGAAGAGCATAGCATATTAGGATATTTGTATTTAGTGATTTCAACCACTGCAGAGAACATTCTACCAGTGGACACAATGGTCCACTCTCTAGATATCAGTTGACTTTTCTTTCCCTGCTGCTGCTGCTGCTGCTAAGTCATTTCAGTCGTGGCTGACTCTGTGTGACCCCATAGATGGCAGCCCACCAGGCTTCCCCGTCCCTGGGATTCTCCAGGCAAGAACACTGGAGTGGGTTGCAGAGTACAAAGCACATGAATAATCATGTTGGGAAGAGCATAGCATATTAGGATATTTGTATTTAGTGATTTCAACCACTGCAGAGAACATTCTACCAGTGGACACAATGGTCCACTCTCTAGATATCAGTTGACTTTTCTTTCCCTGCTGCTGCTGCTGCTGCTAAGTCATTTCAGTCGTGGCTGACTCTGTGTGACCCCATAGATGGCAGCCCACCAGGCTTCCCCGTCCCTGGGATTCTCCAGGCAAGAACACTGGAGTGGGTTGCAGAGTACAAAGCACATGAATAATCATGTTGGGAAGAGCATAGCATATTAGGATATTTGTATTTAGTGATTTCAACCACTGCAGAGAACATTCTACCAGTGGACACAATGGTCCACTCTCTAGATATCAGTTGACTTTTCTTTCCCTGCTGCTGCTGCTGCTGCTAAGTCATTTCAGTCGTGGCTGACTCTGTGTGACCCCATAGATGGCAGCCCACCAGGCTTCCCCGTCCCTGGGATTCTCCAGGCAAGAACACTGGAGTGGGTTGCAGAGTACAAAGCACATGAATAATCATGTTGGGAAGAGCATAGCATATTAGGATATTTGTATTTAGTGATTTCAACCACTGCAGAGAACATTCTACCAGTGGACACAATGGTCCACTCTCTAGATATCAGTTGACTTTTCTTTCCCTGCTGCTGCTGCTGCTGCTAAGTCATTTCAGTCGTGGCTGACTCTGTGTGACCCCATAGATGGCAGCCCACCAGGCTTCCCCGTCCCTGGGATTCTCCAGGCAAGAACACTGGAGTGGGTTGCAGAGTACAAAGCACATGAATAATCATGTTGGGAAGAGCATAGCATATTAGGATATTTGTATTTAGTGATTTCAACCACTGCAGAGAACATTCTACCAGTGGACACAATGGTCCACTCTCTAGATATCAGTTGACTTTTCTTTCCCTGCTGCTGCTGCTGCTGCTAAGTCATTTCAGTCGTGGCTGACTCTGTGTGACCCCATAGATGGCAGCCCACCAGGCTTCCCCGTCCCTGGGATTCTCCAGGCAAGAACACTGGAGTGGGTTGCAGAGTACAAAGCACATGAATAATCATGTTGGGAAGAGCATAGCATATTAGGATATTTGTATTTAGTGATTTCAACCACTGCAGAGAACATTCTACCAGTGGACACAATGGTCCACTCTCTAGATATCAGTTGACTTTTCTTTCCCTGCTGCTGCTGCTGCTGCTAAGTCATTTCAGTCGTGGCTGACTCTGTGTGACCCCATAGATGGCAGCCCACCAGGCTTCCCCGTCCCTGGGATTCTCCAGGCAAGAACACTGGAGTGGGTTGCAGAGTACAAAGCACATGAATAATCATGTTGGGAAGAGCATAGCATATTAGGATATTTGTATTTAGTGATTTCAACCACTGCAGAGAACATTCTACCAGTGGACACAATGGTCCACTCTCTAGATATCAGTTGACTTTTCTTTCCCTGCTGCTGCTGCTGCTGCTAAGTCATTTCAGTCGTGGCTGACTCTGTGTGACCCCATAGATGGCAGCCCACCAGGCTTCCCCGTCCCTGGGATTCTCCAGGCAAGAACACTGGAGTGGGTTGCAGAGTACAAAGCACATGAATAATCATGTTGGGAAGAGCATAGCATATTAGGATATTTGTATTTAGTGATTTCAACCACTGCAGAGAACATTCTACCAGTGGACACAATGGTCCACTCTCTAGATATCAGTTGACTTTTCTTTCCCTGCTGCTGCTGCTGCTGCTAAGTCATTTCAGTCGTGGCTGACTCTGTGTGACCCCATAGATGGCAGCCCACCAGGCTTCCCCGTCCCTGGGATTCTCCAGGCAAGAACACTGGAGTGGGTTGCCATTTCCTTCTCCAATGCATGAAAGAGAAAAGTGAAAGTGAAGTCGCTCAGTCTGTCCGACTGTTAGCGACCCCATGGACTGCAGCCCGCCAGGCTACTCCCTAGTCATCCCAAAATATGACCAATGGATTCATGCACAAAGTGAATATGGCTTCAGAAAAGGGTGTTATAAATGGGTTCTGCAACAAACATCTCCATTCAACAAAGCTTTTTTTCTTTGCCATTAATAGTGCCCTTGTTGCCATTAGCAAACGCCAAACCTGAATTCCAGATATAGTATCTGAATTCTAACAGACCATCTGTCCATCTAATAGCAAAGTGACTACACCAGACATTTCTTTCATGGAGGGTCGTCACAGGATTGATATTTCTACTTTTTTTCCCATCTGCTTCACTATTGCTCACACTGCCATCTTTGGACTTACTAAAGACTTTATTCTCCACTATGGTATTCTAAGTCATGTTGTTTTGACTAAATAACTCATCTAGCTTTTTTTTTTTTTTAAAGCAATGGGCTTATACCTATAATATTCACTGCTCTTACAATATACAAAGCAGTTGGCTTTGTAGAATAATAGAACAATGAAATAACTTGCTGAAAGCTCACTGACAGCTGAAGAACAAAATTTTGCAAATTTGGGCACTGTCTACAAAATTCAGTGCATATTTTGAACCAATAGTCTTCAATGACCAGTATACACTGGTCTAGAATTTAACAGATGGATGGAAGAATGTTTTCTCTCTCTTATGAACTCGATATCACATGTGTCTATTTTTTGCTTCCTGTCTGAACACTTTGGGTTCAATTAGTTTAAAATGTTAGTTCAAAAGAAGAAATAATTTCAATATGGGACAAAAATTATTTATGAAAATGAAAATTATGATTGCTACCTTACCATTTGGGGCTTTTGAGATAAACAGGCAAAGTAAGAAGGTATTCTATTCTGTTATGATAGATGCCAACTATTAAGGAGAGAATTCTGTATAGGGTCCAATAGACTATCTGGGAATTGCCTTAGTACTTCAATGCTCAGGTAAAAGTTAATAGAAGACTACATGTAAAAAATGAAGGGAAGATTACTTAGTGATTAGACCTTGGGAAATAAATATTTCGGTTGCTAGGCCATCTCAAACTGTGGAAAATCCTGGACAAGACAGATTAAAGGAATGGATAGTGGAAGAAGGAAATCAGAAATGTTAAACACTATCTTATGATCAATTACTTTCCTCATTATTTTAAATAAAAAATATTGAGGATGAAATTGTGACTGAAATAGAAGAGGAATTAACATTCTCCAAAAATACTTATGGTGCTAAGGCTATTTTTAGGACTATTTTTCTACTTTCAGGGGGAAAAGAATGAAAGTATCATCATTTATATAAAGAATAGTTGCACCATGTGAGTAGAAATATGCTGTTGCATTATTATTGCTACTCAAAGTTTAAATATGGCAAGACAAAGTATGGATGCCAAGTAATCCAAGGGTTGGGAGTTACCATGCACTATTAGTTCATGTTCAACCCTATCATACCCTTCTCTCTTCTAGACTCTCCTTTGTACCGACAGGCTAAAGACAGCAAAATACATTTCATATATTCTCTTGTCAACTAGATTCTGGTTGCCTTCTTCAAGGGAGACCCAGCACCAGATGAAAAGGCTGTCAGCAGCTGCAAACTCTTCTCTTCTGGCAGCAGTAAGTGAATGACTGGCTTCTGCAAAAACACTGGTGGTTCCAGACATTGTGCCAAATTCCAAAGGTAGCAAGACTATCTTTGAGACAGTCTACCTTTCTATTCTTGTTCCCAGTACTGTAAAGTGCACTCTCAAAATATTAGCGAGGAGTCCTATAACTCCTCTGCTCAAAATCTGCCATGTTCACATACACCAAAGAGGATAAACCTGATAAATGACCTGAAATGTAAAAGGTTTATGTTGCAAGCAGGAGGTTCTCCCTCCCTCACCAAAAAAGAAAAGAAACAAGAAATGAAGTTGTGTGAAATTGATTATTCTGATGATACAAGTAGAATAAGGTTCTAAGCAGCCACTTGAATTGCTGTGCACAGTATGCTTTCATTATTATTCCGCCCCTCCCCCCATTCTTCTCCTACACAAAGAAGGAAATTAGGACAATACCAAACAATCAGCCTAAAAGAGGATATTTTTATTTTTGGAGATGCTTTCAACAGCTAATGAATGAGACCACTAATTTGCATCAGGGCAGATTGTCACTTGTATCCTGGAAACCACCCTTAAAATATATTTTCAGAGCTTGTATTATACTGTGGTACTCAGGTGAATAAAAGAAATGAATTCAATAGTATACATTTTAGCAGCCTTAAACCTATACCACCATACATTTCCTGCCTCCTCAAAGAGCTAGCACAAGTTTGGCATTTCTAAAAGCCATAGATTATTATAGAGCCATTCTCATCACAGTCCCCAATTAGCAATGATGTTCTATACATGATAAAGGTGATAAACTGTGTGTATATATGCATACTAAAATATGTTGGTTAAAATTTTTTGAAAGTAATTAATCTGCTAGATAAAACAATTTTTTGGACAGATATCTACTGTTTTACGGCTGAAAATTTGGATTTCAAATTTGGGAATATGGATGAAAGATGAGGATGCTAAGTCTCCTAGCAGTTGGCATAAGGAGCACCTAAACAAAGCAACTTATAGTATCATAAGGTATTTTTCCTTGTCCTAACCTTTTCTGGGCTATACACTGTTAAACTCTCTAAAAGTCATCAGTAGCCTAGGTTGTTCTTGTTCAATTGCCAAATTGTGTTTGGCTCTTCATGACCCCATGGACTGCAGCACGTCAGGCTTCTCCATACCTTATCATCTCCCAGAGTTTGCCCAAGTGCATGTCCATCGTTGATGCCATCCCACCATCTCACCCTCTGTTGCTCTTTTTTCCTTCTGCCTTCAATCTTTCCCAGCATCATGGTCTTTTCCAATGAGTCAGCTCTTTGCATCAGGTGGCCAAAGTATTGGAGGTTCAGCTTCAGTATCAGTCTTGCCAATGAATATTCAGGGTTGAATTCCTTTTAAGATTGACTGGTTTAATCTCCCTGCTGTTCAAGGGACTCTCAAGAGTCTTCTCCTACACCACAGGTTGAAAGCATCAATTCTTCAACACTCTGCCATCTTTATGTTCCAACTCTCACATCCATACATGACTACTGGAAAGACTTTACTATATGGGCCTTTGTCTTTACCATATATATATATATAGTACATTTATACTATATAAAAAATATATAAAGCCTTTACTATATAGACCTATACTATATATACTATATATAAAAAGCCTTTACTATATGGACTTTTGTCAGTAAAGTGACGTCTTTGCTTTTTAAAACACTGTCTAGGTCTGTCATAGCTTTCCTGCCAAGAAGCAGTCCTCTTCTAATTTCATGACTGCAGTCACCATCTGCAATGATTTTAGAGTCCAAGAAGAGGAAAACTGTCACTGCTTCCATCCTTTCCCTTTCCATTTGCCGTGAAGTGATGGGACTGGATGCCATGATTTTTTTTAATATTTAGTTTTAAGCTGGCTTTTTCTTTCTCCTCTTTTATGCTCATCAAGGGGTTCTTTAGTTCCTCTTCACTTTCTGCCACTAGAGCGGTATCATCTGCATATATGAGGTTGTTGATATTTTCCCCAGCAATCTTGATTCTAGCTTGTGACTCATCCAGCCTAGCATTTTGCATGATGTGCTCTGCATGTAAGTTAAATAAATGGGGTGATAATAAACAACTTAACCATACTCTGATTTCCAATCCTAAACCAGTCAGTTGTTACAGATAGGTTTCTAACTTGATCCACACGCAGCTTTCTCAGGAGACAGATAAGATGGTTTGGTATTCCCAACTCTGAGTTTTCCACAGTTTATTATGATCCACACAGTCAAGGACTTTGACTAGTCAATGAAATAGAGGTAGATGTTTTTCCAGAATTCCCTTGCTTTTTCTATGATCTAATGTTGGCAATTTGATCTCTCATTCCTCTGCCTTTTCTAAACTCAGCTTGAGCATCTGGAAGTTCTCAGTTCATGTAATGCTAGGTTAGAAATTAACAAAGGTAACCTGGTCTTGAACTAGTTTATGTGTTATCTAATGGCCAGTGTTGGTTTAATCAGTAAAGTCTTAAGTGAAATACTTTTGGTATTTTGAACTGTTGGGCTGTGTGGACTACAGGGAAGAAACCAGAGGCTTAAGAGCCAAAACCCAACTGACATGTCACTATTTAGAATAGGACCGTGGTTTCTGTTATATGAAACATTTTTGTCTCTTTCTCTCTACTTGACTCTCCTCCCCTCTCTGGAATGTGAAGCGTATATATATATTAGTAATAGGGATAAATGCGCAGGTCATTTGTCCTACATTTTGCAGGTGCAGGTATGTAGCATGCGTGTACTGCCATAGATGACTCTGCCAGAAGACTGTTGCCTTCACTCCTCTAACTAAAGATATTTTGAGTTCAGTAACTAGAAATCTCAACTGGTTGTTCTCTTGATTCAGAAACTAGGTTTGAAACTACTAGTTAATTTTTTTTCCATAGAAATTAATGCCTGACTGCTTGTACCATTTAGCAAATATTCTCTGCTATTGAAATTGAACAGAACCTGTGAGTTCCTCTGTCAAGTTTATGATAAAGTCCAAAACTTTACTTCTTTCACGTTCTGCACTTGTTCCTCCTCAGGATTAAGGAGTATCGAAGAAAAGGAATTGAAATCAATCAGAACACTGTAGGCCCCTCCCCGCAAGTACAAAAATCCTCCATTTCCCCTGTCTCTTGTTGGTAAAAAAGCTGAAGTCTCCCAGGCTCCCTAGTCACAAAAGAGTAGGTTCAAGTAGTCAGTGATTAAGATAATAGAATTACAGAATCTTTCAATGTCTGATGCACATTTCTGAGTTGCTTTACAGATACAATAACTGCCACTAGAGGAAAAGAAGCCTACTGCAAGGTGACCACACTCTAACTCTAACATAAGCTGCTCCATTTTGAGCAGTACTGAATCTATGGCCACACAATTCCAAAAACTGGTCTCAAGAAAATGGGATGATTAATATTATTGCTTATAATGTTCTATATCTTTGTGGGTATCAAAATAATTGTAGCTTGCTCTGTCCATATATGTAAGCAGGCAGCTAAAACCATCAGCAAAGAGATTATATAAGCCCAAGTCAACACCTTCCACTTTAAAAATATGATTCCCTACATCAGCATGAAGAAGTTACAGAAGATGTATCTTCACCTATGATTCCATAGAAATGGAATGGTGTCTGACAAGTAGAAATCTGTAACCAGCTCTTTGCAGGAAACTGACCTCAGCAGGAGACTCTTTTGTCTTGTCACTTCAGCAAAGCTATATTGTAACTACCATTTTAAACCAAGTAGTTTAAAATGCTCTACTAATCGCTGGCCCAAGCACACGTTTCAAATCTTTTAATCACACAATACCTTGCCTAGCCTGTTGGTTCTTTCCATAGATCAAAGAAGTAGAAATAAAGAATAAGTAATTAACAGATGACCAGGTCTCTTTCCTAGCTTCCCCTTCAGTAATCTTGCAAACAAATTGTGTGAACAAAATAGCATCTAAAAAAAGATCAGGACGAGTCACAAGGCTTCATGCTGTGGGAGCTGGCAATGCTCTGATCCCCTATCTCAATGATTAATTGAGATTATTTTCCCTTTTCCTTTGAAAAACATTCACAGCTGTGCAGAAGCTTCAGATTTGGTCCTGGGGCATGAGTCTGCTTTATCTCCAGAGTGCTAACTTTCTGATTAAAGCAACCTTTCTGTTTTTACCAACTCTTGCTTCTCGAGTATTGACTTCTGAGTGATAAGCAGCCTGACTGGAGTTGGGTAACACTGCCAAGTTTTGCAACAAAAGGCAACTGTTAAGAGAAAATGCACATGTATTATTCAAAGGAAGGAAGAATGTCTTTTCTTTCCTTCAACCAAAGGAGGACCTGACAAAGACTGTTTAACCAAATTTAAGTCAAGCTCTTCTGAGCCATTTTCTGGACTGAGCCTTAACCTATGGACTTCAATGTCAGTCTCTGCATTGTCCAAGAATCTCACTAAATATGTTTAGCCAAACTCTTCCATCTTTGGGATCTGACTACGCTTGCCTGCTTTCAGCAAGAATTCTGTTGACCAGGTTAGCAAGATTCCCCACTCCTGATGCCTCTTCCTTACAATTTTCTATCTACAGCCCTGCACTCCAACGTTATGGCTCCTTGGCTATAAATCCCTACTTGTTCATGCTGTATTTGGAAGTGAGCCCAGTATCTCCTCTTTCCTACTACAAAACCTCATCAGTAGTACATTGGATAAGAACTTCCTGATCAGCTTTAACTAGTGTTCTTTAAATTATATAGAAGAAAATGCAGGTGCCAAGGGAGAAACAAGGGCTTTCCCAATAGAGGGAACTGCCATTGTCAAAGGGTTAAAAGAAAATCAAAGTATTTCAATCCTGTTGGACACAATGTGCTTCTTGTTTGCCTATTATCTGGTAATAGCAATAATATTCAGGTCATCTGCTAAATTAATAAAATAGTGCCAGTAATCACTTTTTTAGAGTCAGATACACCTGGTTATCATCCTAGCTCTGTCACTTTCTACTTCACATTCTTCAGTATATTATTTGACCTTTTAAAGATTGAATATCTTATTTGATAAGTAAGCATGTTGACAATATACTTCTAACAGACTTGTTGTGAGGATTAGATGAGATAATATATATAAAGAGCATAATGTAGTGCCTAGGACATAGTAGGTATCCAATAAATATTAGATATTTTGATTTTGAATATTAGTAATAATTAAGTACTTGCCAGGTATTCTGTTCTGAGTTGCTTTATATTTTACATAAGACATTTCCAGGAATCCCCTTTTAAAGACTATGCTAGTTAATACCATATTTTGAAATTAGTGATCTCATGGGTAAGATGTGTTTGATCTGTTATATATTCACACATAATTTTTTCAAAATAAACCACCTCATAATTCTCTCACAGTAAATCATAGTGAAAATTTATTTCCTTCTAAACATGAAAGTCTCCATATTGAGTCCAGGTAACATTCTGATATTTTATAGGTTATCACAAAAATCCAGTAACTTCTGACAGATAAGAATATTAATGTGTCAAAAATTTAATTTTCTATAATCCTAAGAAGAAAATGTATCATAGAGGGGTCTATTTAATTCAATACAATATTATTTTTATTATGTTAAACCATAGGAAATCACCACTGACTGTTGAAAATCATCAAATATCAGCAATTTCACATTTTAAAGAGTTATAAAATATTTTTTATGAGTAATGTGAACTACATTTCCTCTTTTGTGTGTTCTGATTCCAAAAGGATAACACACTTACTTAGGCCCTGTATTTGTCCATGCCAAACCTAAATTATCATAGATTAATGCCAATGCATATGAAGGCAAGGCACTGTATGAGTGGGATTTCTGAATATAAATGACAGAAATCCCTTCAGCTCCCTAAGCAGAAAAGGAATTTCCTGGAAGGAGGCATCATGGAATAGAAAAGAAGGTTGGAAAACCCAGCTTAAGGAGGGCCAAGACCCTAACACTTGTCAACTTCAAGCAGAACATAGTTTGGGACTCTCTGCCATCTCTGACATTAGCTGATATGTTACTTTACCACACCTATTAGAAATACTCTCATCCATATGACAACTTCCCCACTTTGTCTTCTGTAATGGGAGACAGAATCCAGCTTTATATCTGTCTTGTTGCTGTTGTTCAGTCACTAAGTTGGTCTGACTCATTGTGATCCCATGGACTGCATCATGCCAGGCTCCTCTGTCCTCCACTATCTCCTAAAGTTTGCTCAAATTCATATACTTTGAGTCAGTCAGTGATGCCATTTTATCTTCTGCCCTCCCCTTCTCCTTTTGCCTTCAATTTTTCCCAGCATCAGGGTCTTTTCCAATGAGTCATGTTTCACATCAAGTGGCCAAAGTATTGTAGCTTCAGTTTCAGCAAGAGTCCTTCTAAGGAATATTCAGGGTTGATCTCCTTTAGGAATGACTGGTGTGACCTCCTTGCAGTCCAAGGGACTCTCAAGAGTCTTCTTCAACACCACAGTTCAAAAGCACCAATTCTTTGATGCTCAGCCTTCTCTATGGATCAACTTTCATATTATATATTAACAAAAGTTTGAAAACGCAAAAACTTCTTCAAACATTATGTTACTACTATAATGAAGTGTTTATAGGAACAGATGCAAAGAGATAGTTCCAGCAAATGAACTATGTGCATGTGCCCAGTATACAAACATATTTCCTATTTGACAGGAATTAACAAGACAGATGCCTTCTTGTTGGATGTAAGAGTTAGTCCATAAAGACGGCACCTATCTTGTTAATTCCTGTCAAATAGAAAGTCTGTTTATCGTTGTCATGTCCGACTTTTGCAACCCTGTGGACAGTAGCCTTCCAGGCTCCTCTGTCCATGGATTCTCTAGGCAAGAATACTGGTGTGGGTTGCCATTTCCTTCTCCAGGGGATCTTCCTAGCCTAGGAATCAAACCCAGGTCTCCTGTACTGCACACAGATTCTTTACCAACTGAGCTACAAGGAAAGCCCAGTTTTAACTACATCTCCCTTTACTAACCTGACCTGCCTTTTGAGAAACCTACAAGCAGGTCAGGAAGCAACAGCTAGAACTGGACATAGAACAACAGACTGGTTCCAAGTAGGGAAAGGAGTATGTCAAGGCTTTATATTTCACCCTGCTTATTTAACTTATATGCAGAGTACATCATGTGAAATGCCAGGGTGGAGGAAGCACCAGCTGAAATCAATATTGCCAGGAGCAATATCAATAACCTCAGATATGCAGATGACACCACACTTATGGAAGAAAGTGAAAAGGAGCTAAAAAGCCTCTTGATGAAAGTGAAAGAGGAGAGTGAAAAAGTAGACTTAAAGCTCAGCATTCAGAAAATGAAGATCATGGCATCTGGTCCCACCACTTCATGGCAAATAGATGGGGAAACAGTGACAGACTTTATTTTTTGGGGCTCCAAAATCACTGCAGGTGGTGACTGCAGCCATGAAATTTAAAGACATTTGCTCCTTGGAAGAAAAATTATGACCAACCTAGACAGCATATTGAAAAGCAAAGACATTGGTTTGCCAACAAACGTCCATCTAGTCAAAGGTATGGTTTTTCCAGTGGATGCGAGAGTTGGACTAAAGCTGAGCACGAAGAATTGATTAGGGACATAAAGTTTAACAAATCCCCAAAATAGACTTCTACTTCCAGCCAGCTCTTACTGACAATACAAAATTATCCAAGCCATTTGTTCAAAATGGTGCATTCTATGCATTCTATCAAAAATTTATTCAAGTTGACTTTGACTTCAGATTTTTCTAAGGGAGAGTCATTATAAAAATAATATGAATGAGAAGAAATTCACTAAATACTATGTATTTTTAATCCATATTTCTCCAACACAAACCAGTCTAGGAATAAAGATAATGTACTAACATGAGTAATAAAATAGTACTTTTCTGTTTGTGCCACTATCCATAACATTTCAGGAGCTTCAGTTTCCCTTCAGGTCAGTTCAGTTCAGTCACTCAGTCATGTCTGACTCTTTGTGACCCCATGAACTGCAGCAAGACTGGCCTCCCTATCCATCACCAACTCCTGGAGTTCATTCAAACTCATGTCCATCGAGTCAGTGATGCCATCCAGCCATCTCATCCTATGTCGTCCCCTGCTCCTCCTGCCTCCAGCCCCTCCCAGCATCAGAGTCTTTTCCAATAAGTCAACTCTTCAAATGAGGTGGCCAAAGTACTGGAGTTTCATCTTCAGCATCATTCCTTCCAAAGAACACCCAGGACTGATCTTCAGAATGGACTGGTTGGATCTCCTTGCAGTCCAAAGAACTCTCAGGAGTCTTCTCCAACACCACAGTTCAAAAGCATCAGTTCTTCAGCACTCAGCCTCCTTTAGATTTCTCCAAAAGACTTCAAGCTTTCCCCATGAGGTTAGCAAGATGCAGTCCACCAGTTCATACTGAAAGAGTATAATCTTCTCTTTTTGAACATCACAGGGAATCCTCTGTTTCTCTTGTCTTATACACCAGACTCTGTAAGGTCATGTCTTTCTTCTACTAATGCTCTAATATTCCAGCCCTTCATTCCACACAGAGGTTGGATTGGTTTTCTGCTTCAGATAATGTGACCATGTGTGTTATGCTGTGTGAAGTCATCTCAGTCATGTCTGACTCTGCAACTCCAAGGACTGTAATCCCCTAGGCTGCTCTGTCCATGGGATTCTCCAGGCAAGAATACTGGAGTGGGTTGCCATGCACTTCTCCAGGGAATCCTCCCGATCGAGGGATTGAACCTGCATCTCTTATGTCTCCTGCATTGCCAGGTGGGTTGCTTACCACTAGTGGCACCTGGGATGTCCAATGTGACTTAGGAGACAATACTTATATAAATTACAGGAAGTACTATACTCTGCTGGGTAGACCACTAGGCTTTAGGTGCTCTATTCTCTTTACATTTTACAGAGATTCTTAAAAAACCAGCTCTTTTTTTTTCTTTTAATTTTTATTTTTACTTTATTTTGCTTTACAATACTGTATTGGTTTTGCCCTACATTGACATACTCAGCCACGGGTGTACATGAGTTCCCAATCCTGAACCGTCCTCCCACCTCCCACCCCATATCATCTCTCGGGATCATCCCCGTGCACCAACCCCAAGCATCCTGTATACTGTATTGAACATAGACTGGCGATTCGTTTCTTACCTGATAGTATACATGTTTCAATGCGATTCTCCCAAATCATCCCACCCTCTCCCTCTCCCACAGAGTCTAAAAGTCCGTTCTATACATCTGTGTCTCTTTTGCTATCTCGCATACAGGGTTATCATTACCATCTTTCTAAATTCCATATATATGTGTTAGTATACTGTACTGGTGTTTTTCTTTCTGTCTTACTTCACTCTGTATAATAGGCTCCAGTTTCATCCACCTCATTAGAACTGATTCAAATGTATTCTTTTTAATGGCTGAGTAATACTCCATTGTGTATATGTACCACAGCTTTCTTAGCCATTCATCTACTGATGGACATCTAGGTTGTTTCCATGTCCTGCCTATTATAAACAGTGCTGCAGTGAACATTGGGGTACACATGTCTCTTTCAATTCTGGTTTCCTCAGTGTGTATGCCCAGCAGTGGGATTGCTGGGTCATAAGACAGTTCAACTTCAAGTTTTTTTAAGGACTCTCCACACTGTTCTCCACAGTGGCTATACTAGTTTGCATTCCCACCAACAGTGTAAGAGGGTTCCCTTTTCTCCACACCCTCTCCAGCATTTATTGCTTGTAGACTTTTGGATCACTGCCATTCTGACTGGTGTGAAATGGTACCTCATTGTGGTCTTGATTTGCATTTCTCTGATAATGAGTGACATTGAGCATCTTTTCATGTGTTTGTTAGCCATCCGTATGTCTTCTTTGGAGAAATGTCTATTTAGTTCTTTGGCCCATTTTTTGATTGGGTCGTTTATTTTTCTGGAATTGAGCTGTATAAGTTGCTTGTATATTTTTGAGATTAGTTGTTTGTCAGTTGCTTCATTTGCTATTATTTTCTCCCATTCAGAGGGTTGTCTTTTCACCTTGCTTATAGTTTCCTTTGTTGTGCAGAAGCTTTTAATTTTAATTAGATCCCATTTGTTTATATTTGCTTTTATTTCCAGTATTCTGGGAGGCGGATCATTGAGGATCCTGCTGTGATTTATGTCGGAGAGTGTTTTGCCTATGTTCTCCTCTAGGAGTTTTATAGTTTCTGGTCTTACATTTAGATCTTTAATCCATTTTGAGTTTATTTTTGTGTGTGGTGTTAGAAAGTGATCTAGTTTCATTCTTTTACAAGTGGTTGACCAGTTTTCCCAGCACCACTTGTTAAAGAGATTGTCTTTACTCCATTGTATATTCTTGCCTCCTTTGTCAAAGATAAGGTGTCCATATGTGTGTGGATTTATCTCTGGGCTTTCTATTTTGTTCCATTGATCTATATTTCTGTCTTTGTGCCAGTACCACACTGTCTTGATGACTGTGGCTTTGTAGTAGAGCCTGAAGTCAGGTAAGTTGATTCCTCCAGTTCCATTCTTCTTTCTCAAAATTGCTTTGGCTATTCGAGGTTTTTTGTATTTCCATACAAATCTTGAAATTATTTGTTCTAGTTCTGTGAAAAATACCGCTGGTAGCTTGATAGGGATTGCATTGAATCTGTAGATTGCTTTGGGTAATATATTCATTTTCACTATATTGATTCTTCCAATCCATGAACATGGTATATTTCTCCATCTATTAGTGTCCTCTTTGATTTCTTTCATCAGTGTTTTATAGTTTTCTATATATAAGTCTTTAGTTTCTTTAGGTAGATATATTCCTAAGTATTTTATTCTTTTCGTTGCAATGGTGAATGGAATTGTTTCCTTAATTTCGTTTTCTACTTTCTCATTATTAGTGTATAGGAATGCAAGGGATTTCTGTGTGTTGATTTTATATCCTGCAACTTTACTATATTCATTGATTAGCTCTAGTAATTTTCTGGTGGAGTCTTTAGGGTTTTCTATGTAGAGGATCATGTCATCTGCAAACAGTGAGAGTTTTACTTCTTCTTTTCCAATTTGGATTCCTTTTATTTCTTTTTCTGCTCTGATTGCTGTGGCCAAAACTTCCAGAACTATGTTGAATAGTAGCGGTGAAAGTGGACATCCTTGTCTTGTTCCTGACTTTAGGGGAAATGCTTTCAATTTTTCACCATTGAGGATAATGTTTGCTGTGGGTTTGTCATATATAGCTTTTATTATGTTGAGGTATGTTCCTTCTATTCCTGCTTTCTGGAGAGTTTTTATCATAAATGGATGTTGAATTTTATCAAAGGCCTTCTCTGCATCTATTGAGATAATCATATGGCATTTATTTTTCAATTTGTTAATGTGGTGAATTACATTGATTGATTTGCGAATATTGAAGAATCCTTGCATTCCTGGGATAAAGCCTACTTGGTCATGGTGTATGATCTTTTTAATGTGTTGTTGGATTCTGATTGCTAGAATTTTGTTGAGGATTTTTGCATCTATGTTCATCAGTGATATTGGCCTGTAGTTTTCTTTTTTTGTGGCATCTTTGTCAGGTTTTGGTATTAGGGTGATGGTGGCCTCATAGAATGAGTTTGGAAGTTTACCTTCCTCTGCAATTTTCTGGAAGAGTTTGAGTAGGATAGGTGTTAGCTCTTCTCGAAATTTTTGGTAGAATTCAGCTGTGAAGCCGTCTGGACCTGGGCTTTTGTTTGCTGGAAGATTTCTGATTACAGTTTCAATTTCCGTGCTTGTGATGGGTCTGTTAAGATTTTCTATTTCTTCCTGGTTCAGTTTTGGAAAGTTGTATTTTTCTAAGAATTTGTCCATTTCTTCCACGTTGTCCAATTTATTGGCATATAATTGCTGATAGTAGTCTCTTATGATTCTTTGTATTTCTGTGTTGTCTGTTGTGATCTCTCCATTTTCATTTCTGATTTTATTGATTTGATTTTTCTCCCTTTGTTTCTTGATGAGTCTGGCTAATGGTTTGTCAATTTTATTTATCTTTTCAAAAAACCAGCTTTTGGCTTTGTTGATTTTTGCTATGGTCTCTTTTGTTTCTTTTGCATTTATTTCTGCCCTAATTTTTAAGATTTCTTTCCTTCTACTAACTCTGGGGTTCTCCATTTCTTCCTTTTCTAGTTGCTTTAGGTGTAGAGTTAGGTTATTTATTTGACTTTTTTCTTGTTTCCTGAGGTATGCCTGTATTGCTATGAACTTTCCTCTTAGCACTGCTTTTATAGTGTCCCACAGGTTTTGGGTTGTTGTGTTTTCATTTTCATTCATTTCTATGCACATTTTGATTTCTTTTTTGATTTCTTCTGTGATTTGTTGGTTATTCAGAAGCGTATTGTTCAGCCTCCAAATGTTGGAATTTTTAATAGTTTTTCTCCTGTAATTGAGATCTAATCTTAATGCATTATGGTCAGAAAAGATGCTTGGAATGATTTCGATTTTTTTGAATTTATCAAGGTTAGATTTATGTCCCAGGATGTGATCTATCCTGGAGAAGGTTCCGTGAGCACTTGAGAAAAAGGTGAAATTCATTGTTTTGGGGTGAAATGTCCTATAGATATCAATTAGGTCTAACTGGTCTATTGTATCATTTAAAGTTTGCGTTTCTTTGTTAATTTTCTGGTTAGTTGATCTGTCCATAGGTGTGAGTGGGGTATTAAAGTCTCCCACTATTATTGTGTTATTGTCAATTTCCCCTTTCATACTTGTTAGCATTTGTCTTACATATTGCGGTGCTCCTATGTTGGGTGCATATATATTTATAATTGTTATATCTTCTTCTTGGATTGATCCTTTGATCATTATGTAGTGGCCTTCTTTGTCTCTTTTCACAGCCTTTGCTTTAAAGTCTATTTTATCAGCTATGAGTATTGCCACTCCTGCTTTCTTTTGGTCTCTATTTGCATGATATATCTTTTTCCAGCCTTTCACTTTCAGTCTGTTTATGTCCCTTGTTTTGAGGTGGGTTTCTTGTAGACAGCATATACAAGGGTCTTGTTTTTGTATCCATTCAGCCAGTCTTTGTCTTTTGGTTGGGGCATTCAACCCATTTACGTTTAAGGTAATTATTGAGAAGTATGATCCCGTTGCCATTTACTTTATTGTTTTGGGTTCGGGTTTATACACCCTTTTTGTTTCCTGTCTAGAGAATATCCTTTAGCATTTGTTGGAGAGCTGGTTTGGTGGTGCTGAATTCTCTCAGCTTTTGCTTGTCTGTAAAGCTTCTGATTTCTCCTTCGTATTTGAAAGAGATCCTTGCTGGGTACAGTAATCTGGGCTGTAGGTTTTTTTCGTTCAACACTTTAAGTATGTCTTGCCATTCCCTCCTGGCCTGAAGAGTTTCTATTGAAAGATCAGCTGTTATCCTTATGGGAATCCCCTTGTGTGTTATTTGTTGTTTTCCCCTTGCTGCTTTTAATAGTTGTTCTTTGTGTTTGATCTTTGTTAATTTGATTAATATGTGTCTTGGCGTGTTTCGCCTTGGGTTTATCCTATTTGGAACTCTCTGGGTTTCTTGGACTTGGTTGGCTATTTCCTTCCCCATTTTAGGGAAGTTTTCAACTATTATCTCCTCAAGGATTTTCTCATGGTCTTTCTTTTTGTCTTCTTCTTCTGGGACTCCTATAATTCGAATGTTGGAGCGTTTCATATTGTCCTGGAGGTCTCTGAGATTGTCCTCATTTCTTTTAATTCGTTTTTCTCTATTCCTCTCTGATTCATTTATTTCTACCATTCTATCTTCTATTTCACTAATCCTATCTTCTGCCTCCGTTATTCTACTATTTGTTGCCTCCAGAGTGTTCCTGATCTCATTTATTGCATTATTTATTGTACAATGACTCTTTTTTATTTCTTCTAAGTCCTTGTTAAACCTTTCTTGCATCTTCTCAATCCTTGTCTCCAGGCTATTTATCTGTGATTCCATTTTTATTTCAAGATTTTGGATCATTTTCACTATCAATATTCGGAATTCTTTCTCAGGTAGATTCCCTATCTCTTCCTCTTTTGTTTGGTTTGGTGGGCTTTTCTCCTGTTCCTTTACCTGCTGGGTATTCCTATGTCTCTTCATCTTGGTTATATTGCTGCGTTTGGGGTGGCCTTTCTGTATTCTGGAAATTTGTGGAGTTCTCTTTATTATGGAGTTTCCTCACTGTGGTTGGGGTTGTATCAGTGGCTTGTCAAAGTTTCTTGGCTAGGGAAGCTTGTGTCAGAGTTCTGGTGGGTAGAGCTGGATTTCTTCTCTCTGGAGTGCAATGATGTGTTTAGTAATGAGTTATAAGACGTCTATGGTTTTAGAGTAACTTGAGCTGCCTGTATATTGAAGCTCAGGGGTGTGTTCTTGTGTTGCTGGAGAGTTTGCATGTTATGTCTTGTTCTGGAACTTGTTGGCCCTTGGGTGGTGCTTGGTTTCAGTGTAGGTATGGAGGAATTTGGTGAGCTCCTATCGATTAATGTTCCCTGGATTCAGGAGTTCTCTGATGTTCTCAGTATTTGGACTTAAGCCTCCTGCTTCTGGTTTTCAGTTTTATTTTTACAGCAGCCTCAAGACTTCTCCATCTATACAGCATTGATGATAAAACATCTAGGTTAAAGATGAAAAGTTTCTCCACATTGAAAGACACCCAGAGAGGTTCACTGAGTTACATGGAGAAGAGAAGAGGGAGGGGGTAGTTAATGGTGACTGGAATGAGATGAGGTGGGATCAAAAGAGGAGAGAGCAAGCTAGCCAGTAATCACTTCCTTACGTGTGCTCCTCAGTCTGGACCGCTCAGAGATGTTCATGGAGTTTTACAGGGAAGAGGAGAGGGAGGAAGTAGACAGAGGTAGCCAGGTGTATAAAAGAGGGAAATGAAAAGGAGAGAGACAGATCCAGCCAGTAACCAGTTCCCTAAGTGTTCTCCACCGTCTGGAACACACAGAGATTCACAGAGTTGGATAGAGAAGAGAAGGGGGAGGGAGGAGACAGAGACAGCCTGGTGGAGAAAAAGGAGAGTCCAAAGGAAGAGAGAGTGGTCAAGCAAGTAATCTCGCTCTCAGGTAAAATTGAGTACTGAAGATTGGGTTTTTAAATGTACAAAATTGACAACAAATACCAAAAAGCAAAGATTAAAAATCTAGAGTAGAGGTTGGATTTTCAAAAATACAATATTAAAGAAAAGAAGAAGAACAAGAAGAAAGAAAAAAAATAGCAAAGTCACGAGAAATGAAAAGACAACAACAACCACAAAAAAATATATATATATATGGCATTTGCTTTAAAAATAGGGTCTTTTTTTTTGAAAAGTGATAGTAGGTTATAAAAATTAAAATTAAAGGAGAAATACAGGACTTAAAATTTTTTTAAAAAAAAAAGGAGAAGATAAAGAAAAGAGAAAACAATCAAACAACAACATCAACAACAACAACAACAATAAGAGAATGGTCGTAAATATAGTAAAGATATTTCTGGGACTTCCTCTGATGTTGTGGGCAGTGTGGGGTCACTTCCAAGGCAGTTCCCTCTGTTTAGCTGCTTCTGTTTGCTAGTCTCTTCAGTGTCTGATTTCCGCCCTGACACAAGGTGGGCGGTGGTGGACACTTTTTTTTTAGGCTCACTTGTTCAGTCGCACTGTGGGGAGGGAGGGATGCTGCAAACAAATAACACTGGCATGTGCTCACAGTGTCTCAACCATGCTGGGCATGCCCCTGCACATGGCGCACACAGCTCATGCTCTACGTTGCTCTGCCAGGAACCGTCTGAGGTTGGCCCTAGGCTGCATGCACCTCCCCAGTCTAAGCCGCTCAGGCTCGGCTCTCAGGTAGCCCTCCGAGGTGCAGATTCGGTTGGGCCTGTGTTTTGTGCCCTTCCCAGGACCGAGTAGCTCAGGTGTTTGGTGAGCGTGATAGCTGTGACTTATCGCCTTTCCCTGCTGCTCAGTTTTCTGGGTGTATCACTGGCGCCCCTTGTCAGGCAGATGGTGACTGTCTAGAACCCCAAGAAGTCTTAGTTCTCGGTTGGGCCTGTGTTTTGTGCCCTTCCCAGGACCGAGTAGCTCAGGTGTTTGGTGAGCGTGATAGCTGTGACTTATCGCCTTTCCCTGCTGCTCAGTTTTCTGGGTGTATCACTGGCGCCCCTTGTCAGGCAGATGGTGACTGTCCAGAACCCCAAGAAGTCTTAGTTCGCAAAGAAGCCTGCTTGCAGTTTGGTAGGTAAAGTCTCTCCAGGGCTGCGATTGCCCCCTTCCAGCCCTTATGGCTCTGGCTGCCTGTCACCAGAGGGGGATGGTCTGCAGCGGGCTAAATCTGTTCCGTCCTTTGTTCTATGCGAAGTCCTGGTGGTGTCTTATGTTAGAGCTTTTCACGTGGTAGCTATCCCACCGTCTGGTATGCTAGCCCAAGTTAGTTTGATCTGGTTACATTTGGGCATTCCAGCCCAATTTTTAAAAAGCACTGCAGCACGCGCCTCCCTGCCCAGCCCCCACTTGCTAGTGGTGGATGCAGGCGTCTGCTCTGCTTCTCTGCTGGGGGAGTTACCGTTGGGCTCATAATCTGTTGGGTTTAATTATTTATTTATTTTTCTTCCCTGTTATGTTGCCCTCTGTGCTTCCAATGCTCGCCACAGACTCGGCAGTGAGAGTGTATCCTGGTGTTTGGAAGCCTCTCTTTTTAAGACTCCCTTCCCAGGACAGAGCTCCCTCCCTACCTCCTTTGTCTCTCTTTTTTTGTCTTATATTTTTCCTACTTATTTTTGAAGACAATGATCTGCTTTTCTTGGTGCCTGATGTCCTATCCCAGCATTCAGAAGTTATTTTGTAGAATTTACTCAGCGTTGAAATGTTCTTTTGATGAATTTGTGGGGGAGAAAGTGTTCTCCTTGTCCTGGTCCTCCGCCATCTTCTGAATTCCCCAGAACCATCTCTTTTTAATGTATATTCCCTATGCTCAGGTATCTGCTCTATATTTTAAGAAATTAGAGGGAGTTCGTAATATCTGATCTACATGTGAATTTTCCATTTTCTCTCAAAACTTAAAGCAATTCTGTGCTATTGACTCTCTTTTTCCAAGAGATTTGTTCTTTTCTAGGAAGTTCCTTAGTCCTGCATGCAAAAAGATCCTGGTAGACATTTAAACAGACACACTAGACTGGTTGAATCTTAGGGTGAATTCAATTTAGTCTCTCAAGCTATGATTCCTTTGCCATAAATGTACATATAGTCCAATAATAATATTCTATTCAAGATAGGCTATTTTCTTCATTGTTTTAAAAATAGTAGTGAATGGGTTTCAAGTGAATTATTCTATTGTATTTGTCCCTGATGTGCTATAGTTTACATTTGGAAATAATGGACCTTTTTAATACATGAACAAAGAGAATATTACCTTTGAATATGGCTTGGTTTGGATGGCATGGTACCAGGGTCATTGATTGAGTTTCCTAGCCTGACTCAGCTATTATGGTTATTTCTAATAGTAACCATAGTGGCCATTTTCAAGGACCGTGGGAGACTGAAGTACCACATACATCATTTTGACTCATTACAATGATCTACTTAAAGAAGCACTTTTCTAAGAAATTACTCTTTTTCCCTGATAATACTTGGTCAGGTTTTTAAAATTCTTGTGTCAAATAAATAATTGCACATTGTCATACTGTGCATTCTTACATATTTTTCAAAGCTGTTATACAAGGATGATGCCTTGTCATTTTTATATACTCTATGGAAAAAATATATAAAGGATAAGGTTTGTCTAGTAGGAAATTATAACCTAAAGTTAGAAGCAACATGTCTTTCACAAAGGTGTCTATAAACCATGTAATATTAGAGTTCCTAAGTTATATGACTAGGGTATAAGAATTTTGTTAAGCCCTTTCTTGATATTCTTAACTGCTTATGATCATTCTCACTCTGGACCAACACATAAGCCTGCCACCACCTGAGGACATATCTAAATGAGGGAACTGGAGGAGATTTCAGAAGCCCTGCTCATTAAACTCTTCAGGTATGATATTTTCTTGTACCTTTCCCCCAAAACTGTAAACTTTAAGCTTGTGAATGCAACTTGGTTACAATTTAGGTACTGGAATAACTTGTTTTGTAAATTTTGAAAACTTCCTCTGTGGATCTGAGTGAGTTGCCATACAAATAAAGGTTCTGACCAAGGATATATATGAAAATGATTTGATATTTTTATAGTTTTTATTTAATCCATTCTCAAGAGAATATTAAAAAAATTTTATTATAAAAATGAGGTTATATCCATCATTCAAAAAGTCTTCTACTAGCAAATTTATGACTTTCTTTTAATGCCCTGACTTTGGGCTGGCAAGTAGGGTTCCTTATGCTTCTATTTTGATGGAATAAAATAAAGGAAACATGACAAATGAGTTTTGAAGGGTTTAATGTATATCAACCACGACAAATTTCCATGTTTCTTTTTTCTATTATCATAATTTGAACCAACTTCCTGACAGAAGGAGTCTGATACAATCAGAGAACTCTGGAATTCCCAAAGTCATCAAATACCAGGACAGAAATATCATCTCAAACTTTTCCACCTTGGAAGCTGTTTCATAAGACGAAAGATGTTAACATGTGGTTAATCTATGAGGAAAGAAAGAAAAAGGTCTCTACTGAAAAAGGTCTAGGGTAGAGCAAGGAAGAGAAGAGACAGCCAGAAGGAAAAATCTGTAAAAGATATCTCTGGGAAAGGTCACTCCATTGATGTAGTTTTTTCTGTAACAAATTCCTTTTTATGTGTTTAGCTGTTAAATGTTAAACCTTCCATTTTAAAATGTACTTCAGTTTTACCATGGAATAAGGCTTTAACCCCTTCAAATGTTGGTCAGTCTCTACATATGTATTTCATTTTATGTCATGTGCTCTTTGCTCATGCTTTCTATTTTCTTATTTGGTGCCCTGATAGAAGGGCGCTTATCTGTCTGAAATGTCATTGTGTGAATGTGTATTGATATCCTCTTGTGTAAGTGCCTCAGGGACATTCTTTTCTGATGGATGTTTCAGATGTCAGAGTTTACACCTGTTCCTAAGTGTAAAATGTATATGTTAACCAACAAAAATAAAGTTTTATAAGACTAATATGATTTTAAGCTGAGCGGCTCATGTAAGTGGATATAGCAAGATGTAGACATATGAAACATCTCGTACTTGTTTGAAAAATATATAATTTCTAGAAGAATGCAAATAAGACATTTGAAAGAAAGGTCTGGATTGAATATCAGATATTTAAGGGACTTAATAGGGTGACTTAATGAATGATTTCCTGATTCCCACTGGGTTATGCTTTTCTCTTTGCCATAACGTTAAATAGACAAAGTTCTAGGGAAGAGAAAAAAGCAAAGATTATTATTTTAACAAGAAATGTCATCCTTGAACATAAATAGAATTTAATAATTTTATAAAGTTCTTTATATTTACTGTAATCAGCAATGCAGTTAGTGGTAGTATAGGGTTAAAAGAGATAAGCATAGATTATATTCTCAACTTTAGCACATTTTAGTGACAGTCATTCAAATATCCATTCAACTAGTCTTTATGTCCTTAACATGTACCATGCAGTAGTCTTGGAAATCACTAACATCCCTTAGCCTCTATTGCTTAAACTGTAAAATGGATAAAATTTTTCCCTAATTTGGTGAAGATAGGAAAGATAGAGACTAAACAAGATGGTCTCTGAACTTAAGTTATAGATTACAATTTTATTATTCTGGGTAAGATTTTCTACTTGTTCCTCATTTCCTCTTTCTCTCTTTCACAGGAATTAAAAACAAAGACAACAGTAAGCAAGCAAAACTATGTAACCCAGAAAAGGAAATACAAATTATTTAGAAGTTAAATGTAGCCTCAGAAGATTAGCTGAAGAGATTATAAAGAAGAAAAAAAAATCTGTAAAGACCAGCAAAGAAAACCTGGATTAGGAAAGCCTTCTGATTTTAACAATTATTTATTTTAGACTTTCTGCCTTTTAATTTCCTCGCTCACATAGGACAGTAATACAGAGCAAGTTGAAGAATTGCTTGAAAAGAACTGCTAACTGTTCTAGAACAAGATTTTAATGATTAATGAAAACTGTAAAATGATTGCATGATATTGAAAGCTAGTATACTGACATATAATTCACAGCCATTATAAAATGAGACTTTATATTAAGAAAGATCACCTTAAGAAGACAGGATCTTGCCAAGGAAGGCTTCGTATCACTGTCACACTAAGACATGACAATTTTTAATAGTGATCTTTGTCAAAAGTTAGAACCCTTTAAAACTGCAAAATTAAAGTATTTAAATTAAATTTAAAAACATTTCTTTTTTTTTCTTTTTTTTTTGTATTTATTTATTTTTTTACACGAACTCCCAAACATGATCCCCCCTCCCACCTCCCACCCCACATCTTCCCTCCAGATCATCCCCATACACCAGCCCCAAGCATCTCCCAAAGACCTAAAAGATCTTTTCCTGTAAATAGCTATAATCTAGATTTATTATTTGTTTGATGTTTACTCCATCTACATTTTAAAAGTTTGAGCTGGTTAGGCAGGCTACTATTATTGTTTTAAAGTTCACTGCCAGGGAAAAATGAGTACCTGATTTATAATCAAACTATTACCAGAATTTAATTTGAATTGTGCATAGTGGCAACAGCAACATTTAAAAAATGAAAAGCCTTGATTAGTTATTTCCTCTATGATGTGGCCATCTTGCAAATTCAGAATAGAAAGTTAACTATTATTTGGCTAAGTGTAAAAGTTTCAACATTGCAGAATTTGTGGGCTTGAATGTATGGGTCTACAAATACACAAATACAAACAAGTGTTTGTATATCTACTTTCCATTAGTTAAAATAGCTGAATGACATTTTTTACCAATTGTATATCAATTATTTTCTGAAAATTTTCTTTCATGCTAGCCTGCTCTCTTCCTAGTCCTTTGGCTGAAGAGGAGAGATTTCTTATTTTTTT
>SJYX01007399.1:501561-521132 GCA_006410675.1 Oreotragus oreotragus
AATACATTTTGAGTTTATTTTTTGTGTATGGTGTTAGAAAGTGTTCTAGTTTCATTCTTTTACAAGTGATTGACCAGTTTTCCCAGTACCACTTGTTAAAGAGATTGTCTTTTCTCCACTGTATATTCTTGCCTCCTTTGTCGAAGATAAGGTGACCATCAGTTCAGTTCATTTCAGTCGCTCAGTCGTGTCTGACTCTTTGCGACTCCATGAATTGCAGCATGCCAGGCCTCCCTGTTCATCACCATCTCCCGGAGTTCACTCAGACTCACGTCCATCGAGTCAGTGATGCCATCCAGACATCTCATCCTCTGTCATCCCCTTCTCCTCCTGCCCTCAATCCCTCCCAGCATCAGAGTCTTTTCCAATGAGTCAACTCTTCGCATGAGGTGGCCAAAGTACTGAAGTTTCAGCTTTAGCATCATTCCTTCCAAAGAAATCTCATGGTTGATCTCCTTGCAGTCCAAGGGTCTCTCAAGAGTCTTCTCCAACACCACAGTTCAAAAGCATCAATTTTTCGGGGCATGTGTGTGTGGATTTATCTCTGGGCTTTCTATTTTGTTCCATTGATCTATATTTCTGTCTTTGTGCCATTACCATACTGTCTTGATGACCGTGGCTTTGTAGTAAAGCCTGAAGTCAGGCAAGTTGATTCCTCCAGTTCCATTCTTCTTTCTCAAGATTGCTGTGGCTATTCGAGGTTTTTGTATTTCTATACAAATTGTGAAATTATTTGTTCTAGTTCCATGAAAATACTGTTGGTAGCTTGATAGGGACTGCATTTTTTCTATATTGATTCCTCTGATCCATGAACACGGTATATTTCTCCATCTATTTGTGTCCTCTTTGATTATTTTCACCAGTGTTTTATAGTTTTTTATATATAGGTCTTTAGTTTCTTTAGGTAGATATATTCCTAAGTATTTCATTCTTTTCATTGCAATGGTGAATGGAATTGTTCCTTAATTTCTCTTCTGTTTTCTCATTATTAGTGTATAGGAATGCAAGGGATTTCGGTGTGTCAGTTTTATATCCTGCAACTTTACTATATTCATTGATTAGCTCTATTAATTTTCTGGTGGAATCTTTAGGATTTTCTTTGTAGAGGATCATGACATCTGCAAATAGTGAGAGTTTTACTTCTTCTTTTCCAATCTGGATTCCTTTTATTTCTTTTTCTGCTCTGATTGCTGTGGCCAAAACTTCCAAAACTATGCTGAATAGTAGTGGTGAGAGTGAGCACCCTTGTCTTGTTCCTGACTTTATGGGAAATGCTTTCAATTTTTCACCATTGAGGATAATGTTTGCCTGGGTTTGTCATATATAGCTTTTATTATGTTGAGGTACGTTCCTTCTATTCCTGCTTCTGGAGGGTTTTATCATAAATGGATGCTGAATTTTGTCAAAGGCTTTTCTCTGAATCTTTTGAGATAATCACATGGTTTTCATTTTTCAATTTGTTAATGTGGGGTATTACATTGATTGATTTGTGGATATTGAAGAATCCTTGCATCCCTGGGATAAAGCCCACTTGGTCATGATATATGATCTTTTTAATATGTTGCTGGATTCTGTTTAAGGATTTTTTCAGAGGACAGACTTCTGTTAAGACGTTTTTGTCTATACCCCCTGGCACTTCTGGATTGCTGGCTTCAGCTGGGATATACGAAACAAAGAAAACCCAGAGAACTCACCATCTTCTCTCCTTGTACCCTAGGCTTTAGTTTTTCTTTCTCCTTCCCCCACCTTTCAGAGCATTCTTATGATTATTCTACATATAATTCTAGAGTTAACAGATGTACTTACTAGGAGGAGGAATAAACTATGTCTACTTCATCTTCTCGGAAGTCCAAGTTCGAAAAGATTTTTTTAAAGTTAGTGTTATGCCTGTGTGCTCAGTCATGTCCAACTCTTTGTGATCCCATGGAATGTAGCCTGCCAGGCTCCTCTGTCCATGGAATTTTCTAGGCAATACTGCAGCGGGTTGCCTTTTACTATTCCAGGGGGTCTTCCTTACCTAGGGATTGAATCTGCATCACTTGGTCCTACTTGGCATATTCTTTACCACTGTGCCACTTGGGAAGCCCATTATTTTATACTGACCTTTAAAATATAATTTCTGTTAACTCAGTAAGGGCTAACAATTTTTCTAAACAATACAGAAAATACAGTTAATTGTGCTCTTCAGTTCTGTAAGCAAGTATCACTTAAATTCATGATGATGATCATAGAATATTTAAATTAAATATATTCTCAATGATCACTTAATCCTTCAAACCTCACATTTAATAGTGGTTCTATGATTGGAAATGGTTATTCCCTGGTGGCTCAGAGGGTAAAATGTCTGCCTACGGTGCGTGAGACCTGGGTTTGATCCCTGCATTGGAAACATACCCTGGAGAAGGAAATGGCAACCCACTCTGGTACTCTTGCCTGGAAAATCCCATGAGCGGAGGAGCCTGGTCAGCTACAGTCCATGGGGTCACAAAGAGTTGGACATGACTGAGCAGCTTCACTATATAACACTATATAATTAGAAAACAGATTCTTAACACCTAGAAAGTAAATGACTACTTAGTTATAGAGTAGCAAATCTTGTCAAATTTAGTAAACACTCAGCTCTTAAAATTACAAAAAGATACCCTGAGCATATTTCATAGTTAAATATTCAAACTTCTGCCTTCCTGTTGTAACTCTTCAATTATCTTTTTTACAAATCAAAGTTAAGAAAATAAATATGCCTTTACCTGTTTGGGGCTCCTTTTTAAAAAAACAGACTTACTAAATATATGAAAGTTTGGGGAATATATCACACCATAAATTTGAGATATTAGGATAGCTAAATATACATATGTATAATTTACTATATAACTTATAGTCTTTATTGGTTATATTTATGAATGTTGTTTCCTATTTCTCTATGTCACAAATCAAAATAGTTCAATAGATACATAACTCATATGTTCCTACTTCCACACCCCTACTACAGTCCATTTTCTACAGAGTGATAAAAATACAAATCAGATTATTTTATTCCAGCCCTGCTTAAAACTATACAAAAATTTAAATTCACGCTTAAAACACAAACCCCTTGCATGCCTTTAAACTTCACATGATCTCTATCTTGCCTCCTCCTTTGACCTCACTTTTCTTCCATCCTCAGTCTCCCAACTCTTCACCCATGGTTTCTATGTTTCATCCATATTTGTCTCTTTCTGTTCTTGAACATATCTAGTTTCTATTTCATAGTTTTTGCACAAACCATTACCTCTCATTCAAGTACCAGATTAAATGTCACTTATAGGCCATCACACCATCTTTTCCCACAGCATTTAGCATTATTTAAAGTGGTCTTCTGTGTTTGTTTACATGTTTTCATTCTATTTCCCTGATGAAAATGCAAGCTCCATGAAAGTAAAGAGGCATCTATTGTCACTATAACTTCCCATGCCAGTAATTTAATATAATACTTAATATTAAATGTAGTTAACTTATTAAAAGAATTATTGTAGACTAAAGACTGTCATGCTGAATTATCCGTTATTCTATCTTCTTGTAACATGGCAGGTTACTCTAGGAGATATTAAAAATCTAAGATCTTTATGTCTCCAAATTTCTGTAAATTTTGAGTACTTATGTGTTCTGTTTTTTCCTCAGATTCATTGCTTATCTTTCTGTTGACAGGGAGCATTCTTTGAATAACCAATACTCCCAACCTACTGCTCATCTGCTATTATTTTGAAATCAAGAAAAGGCAGTTTGGTACGAGTTAAATGTAAAATAAGGGCTTCCCTGGTGGCTTAGATGGTAAAGAATCTGCCTGTAATTAAAACCTGGGTTTGATCCCTGGTTCAGAGAGAGCCCCTGGAGAAGGGAATGGCAAATGTAACAACATTTTGAATGAGAATGAAGGCAATGCTACAGGCTTTATTTACTATATTTTGGGGCATCTGTGGTTGCAGAACTAAAAAGGAGTTTAACCAATATGGTATTGTAAAGTAAAAAAAATAAAATACAATTAGAAAAAAAAATAAATACAAAAAAATAAAATTAGAAAAAAAAAACTATACTTTTACTGAATATATACAGAAAAAGACCCACTTCACCACTGTCAGCTTGATAAAATTTTACCAAGCAAATACATCCCCAAGTCCATAATTTAAAAGTAATCTGTAACTTGAAAGACTTCTCCTGTTTCTTCCTAATCTCGATTTACCTGGCTTTTCTGGTTCAACAGGACCTTTGTGAGATATATCTGTATTGTTGCATGTAATATTGCTGTATAGTGTTTCATCGTATATGTAGACCACAGTATATTCATCCTCTGTACTGTTGACAGACATTTGGATCCTTTATAGGTATTGGGTTTTGGCTATGAAGATCCTGATTCACAGATTTTCATGTTTCTCTAAGTTATAATGAGGATATAAATTTACAGATTTAGTTCTGGATTTGTTATAGATGCAGCAAAAATAGTTTTCCAAAATGGTTATATTAATTTATACTCCCAGCACAGAAGTACATGAGAATATTAGTTGCTCCACATTACTGACAACACTCGGAATTGTCAGTGTTTTTAATTTATCATTACAGTATTTGTGTAACTAAATCACACTGTCATATTTTTTAAATTACACAGAGTTAGACATGACTGAGGAACTGAACTGAACTGAACTGTGGTGGTTTTTGCCATACATCGACATGAATCAGCAAAGGGTGTACATGTGTTACCCAATCCTGAACCCCCTCCCATCTCTCTTCCCACCCCATCCCTCTGGGCTGTCCCAGAGCACCGGCTTTGAGTGGCCTGCTTCATACATCAAACTTGCATTGGTCATCTCTTTTACATATGGGTAATATACATGTTTCAACATTATTCTCTCAAATCATCACATCTTTGCCTTCTACCACATAGTCCAAAAGTCTGTTCTTTACATCTGTGTCTCTTTCGCTGTCTTGCATATAGGGTCATCATTACCATCTTTCTAAATTCCATATATATGTATTAATATACTGTATTGGTGTTTCTCTTTGTGACTTACTTCACTCTGTAATAGGCTCCAGTTTCATCTACCTCATTAAAACTGACTCAAATGTATTCTTTTATAGCTGAGTGATATTCCATTGTGTATATATATGTACTACAACTTCCTTATCCATTCATTTGCTGATGGACATCTAGGTTGCTTCCATGTCACGGTATTGTAAATAGTGCTGCAATGAACATTGGGCTACATGCGTCTTTTTCAATTCTGGTTTCCTCAGTGTGTATGCCCAGAAGTGGGATTGCTGGGTCATATGGCAGCTCTATTACCAGGTTTTAAGAAATCTCCACACTGTTCTCCATAGTGGCTGTACTAGTTTGCATTCCCACCAACGGTGTAAGAGGGTTCCCTTTTCTCCACACACTCTCCAGCATTTACTGTTTGTAGACTTTTTGATGGCTGCCATTCTGACCGGCATGAGATGGTGCCTCATTGTGGTTTTGGTTTGCATTTCTCTGATAATGAGTGATGTTGAGCATCTTTTCATGTGTTTGTTAGCCATCTGTGTGTCTTCTTTGGAGAAATATCTCTAGGCTTTTTCCCACTTTTTCATTGGATCGTGTATTTTTCTGGTATTGAGCTGCATGAGCTGCTTATATATTTTGGAGATTGTCAGTTGTTTCATTTGTTATTATTTTCTCCCATTCCGAAGGCTGCCTTTTCACTTTACTTATAGTTTACTTCACTTTAATTCTAATTAGGTCCCATTTGTTTATTTTGTTTTTATTTCCATTACTCTGGGAGGTGGATCATAGTGGATCTTGCTGTGATTTATGTCAAAGAGTGTTCGGTCTATGTTTTCCTCTAAGAGTTTTATAATTTCTGATCTTCTTACATTTAGATCTTTAATCCATTTTGAGTTTAAGGCAATGGCATCCCACCCCAGTACTCTTGCCTGGAAAATCCAATGGATGGAGTAGCCTGGTGGGCTGCAGTCCATGGGGTCGCTAACAGTCGGACAGACTGAGCGACTTCACTTTCACTTTTCTCTTTCATGCATTGGAGAAGGAAATGGCAACCCACTCCAGTATTCTTGCCTGGAGAATCCCAGGGATGGGGGAGCCTGGTGGGCTGCCGTCTATGGGGTCACACAGAGTCGGACACGACTGAAGTGACTTAGCAGCATGGTATTAGAAAGTATTCTAGATTCATTTTTTTATAGGTGGTTGACCAGTTTTCCCAGCACCACTTGTTAAAGAGATTATCTTTAATCCATTGTATATTTTTGCCTTCTGTGTCAAAGATAAGGTGTTTATGGGTGCGTGGATATATCTCTGGGCTTTCTATTTTGTTCCATTGATCTATATTTCTGTCTTTGTGCCAGTACCATACTGTCTTGATGACTGTGGCTTTGTAGTACAGCCTGAAGTTAGGCAGGTTGATTACTCCAGTTCCATTTGTTTGTTTGTTTCAATGGTGAATTGGATTGTTTCCTTAATATCTCTTTCTGTTTTCTCATTTTTTGTGTATAGGAATACAAAGGATTTCTGTGTATTAATTTTATATCCTTAAACATTAATATTGATTAGCTCTAGTAATTTTCTGGTGGTGTCTGTGGGGTTTTCTATGTAGAGGATCCTGTAATCTGCAAACACTGAGAGTTTTACTTCTTATTTTCCAATCTGGTTTCCTTTTATTATGTTAACGTGTGTATTGCTGGTAAAGATAAACTCCTTTTCATATGTTTATTGGAAATTCTAATTTTTTATAAAGTTTCTATTCAAGTATCTTGCCCGTATTTGTTTTTGTAATATTGATGCTCATATACACATGCATATATATTGGATATAAGTCTTTTGTCACATGGTGCTCAGTCACTTTAGTCATGTACAACCTGTTGCAGCCCACCAGGCTCCTCTGTCCATGGAATTCTCCGGGCAAGAATACTGGAGTGGGTAGCTTTCTCCTTCTCCAGGGGATCTTCCCAATCCAGGGATCAAACCCAGGTCTCTGGGTAAAGGAAAATTCTTTACCATCTGAGCTACTAGGGAAGCACTTTCTGAGAGATAATGCATTTCAAACAAGTTCTGTGATCCTATGACGTCTTTTACCCTTCTTAATGGTAGTTCCTGAGGGGCAGAAATTTTAATTTTGGTGGACAGTTTTATTGCTTTTTTTTCCCTTTTATGATTAATGAGTTTTGCGCTGTGCTACCCTAAAGTCATAAAAACATTCTCCAATGTTTTGTTTTAGAAAGCTTAAAGTGAGAGCTTTTATCAGTTCAGTTCAGTTGCTCAGTCGTGTCTGACTCTTTGTGACCCCATGAACTGTAGCATGCCAGGTTTCCCTGTCTGTCACCAACTCCTGGAGCTTGCTCAAACTCATGTCCATCAAGTCACTGACACCATCAACATCTCATCCTCCATCATCCCCCTTTCCTCCTGCCCTTAATCTTTCCTAGAATCAAGGTCTTTTCCAGTGAGTCGGTTCTTTTCATCAGGTGGCCAAGTGTTGGAGTTTCAGCTTTAGTATCTGTCCTCCCAATGAATATTCAGGACTGATTTCCTTTAGGATGGACTAGTTGGATTTCCTTGCAGTCCAAGGGACTCTCAAGAGTGTTCTCCAACACCACAGTTCAAAAGCATAATTCTTCAGTGCTCAGCTTTCTTTATAGTCCAACTCTCACATCCATACATGACTACTGGAAAAACCATAGCTTTGACTAGATGGATCTTTGTTGATAAAGTAATGTCTCTACTTTTAAAGAAAGCTTTTTAAATCTAGGCCTATTATCTACCTCAAATTAATTAATGTTTGAAGTAAATGTCATTCATAAAGAAAACATCAACTAGGCAAACCATAATCAAATTGCTAAAAAATAATGAGTACATGTAAAATTACAACTTAGAAATATTTATGTTTTGGATGGTGGCCTTGAATTAGAGAAATTATAATGATAGCATTCCTCTTTTTTCTCAAATGGCTTCATATTTGACCTTAGAATTTCAAACTAAATATATATTTCTCTATCTTAAACTTTCTTTTTTTTTTAGAGCTTCCATTTTACTTTATCATGTCAATGTATGCCAAAACCAATAGAGTACTGTAAAGTAAAATAAAGTAAAATGGAAGCTCTAAAAAAAAAAAGTTTAAGATAGAGAAATATATGTTCAGTTTTTTGAGAAAATACCTGCCCAATTTCCAAAGTGGTTGTAAAAATTTTTACTTTTAGTAACAATGTAAAAAGTTTCATTTTCTCCAGATTCTTGCCAATAGTTTTCAGTTTTAACTAATATACTGGATATTTCATTATTGTTTTAGTAGCTCTTTGATAATTAACAACGTTATTTTGGGGGTACTTATTGAAAAGTCATGTATCTTTCTTTATGGAATGTCTGTTCAAGTCTTTTGCCCAGTTTTAAAATTAGGTTTTACTAAATAATTCAAACAATAGTTGGCATTCTCAGTCTTAATACTCTTGAAAGGAAAAGAGGACAGACAAAATAAATGACAATATTGGTACAGTTGGCTCACATGGTAAAGAATCTGCCTGCAATGTGGGAGACCTGGGTTCAATCCCTGGGTTGGGAAGATCCCCTGTAGAAAGAAATGGCAACCCACTCCACTATTCTTGCCTGGAGAATCCCATGGGCAGAGGAGCCTGGGGGATTACAGTCCATGGGTCACAAAGAATATGACACAATTGAGTGACAAACACTTTCACTTTCATAGTAGACTCATCATCATGGAATCTAGTTGAAGGTATCACAGGGAGATGATACTTGGGCAGAATCAGAGAATTCAGAGTCAGCGTTTAAGCCGAGAGATTAGCTGTTATTTACTACTTGAACATCAGTTTATTCACAAAAAGTGAGTGTGTGCATGCTTAGTCCTGTCTGACTCTGTGACCCCATGGACTGCAGCCCACCAGGCTCCCTTGTCCATAGTATTTTACAGGCAAGAATAGTGAAGAGAGTTGTCATTTCCTCCTCCATGGGATCTTCCTGACCCAGGGATCGAATCTGCATCTCCTGCATATCCTGAATTGGTAGGCAGATTCTGAAAATCCACCTGGGAAGCCAAAAAGTTGAGGATCTAGCTTAATAAAACACAGCATTCTTCTTTTCTCTCAAATCATCTGGAATTTATTAGTATTTAACTTTTAGATGTTTGGCTTTTAAAACATTACTGTCTTTAAACATTTAAAGATTATTTCAAAGCAACATTTAGTAGCTGCTAATAAGGGTTCATATAATTAAAAAATGTAAACTAATGAAATATATATCACTTGCCAAAGTTGAAACTGAAACCATTCTCTTCATATGTTCCACTACTTAATCAGGTTCTCATACACATCTTTTGTTTTTCTTTCAGGATGAGAAGAGAAATGATACCGGTAGCATAATTAAGAAGTGGAGAATTGTGTGGTGTAGTTATAAAATACTCAGGAGCTTGAAGTTCAAGTACATGTGGTGTGAGAAGGGAATGGAGGCAACTGAATAGAATTATAGATGCACAGCGAACCTAGGTTGACTTCTAAGGTTATAAGAAAGTTTTTGAACATCAAAATTTATTGATACTTTTTCTTACCTAATACTGACATTTCTTTTAGAAGTGTGATTCCAGAATGCTGCTCACACACGTGAAATCAGAACAAGGATCCCCCAGTAGTATTCACACACACTCCTCTAAAAAATACCCTGATTAACACTTAATGTCCTAGATTTTCCTTTAAGTTTCATTAGGGCCAGGATGCTTACCCTTATTTTATATCATTGCAGTAAAGATAGAATATAAAATTCCCAGATCACGTTACTGCCTTTGCCAGAACAGAAAACTATCACATTAAAAGAGAAAAATCCATTGTGTGCAAGTGTGAATGGGAGTTTTATCATTCTGCTTCTTCATTTTCAATCCTCTATTGTTATCAATTATCCATCATAAGCTAAAAAAGAGATGTTTACTGAAATACGTGAAGCTTCAGGATATAACTGAAGATAAATGCTAAATTATATATAATGTAATCTGTCTGCATAGAGGAATGACATTGTAGATTACATTTTCAACTATTCCATGCACTTGTCATCAACAGAAAACAACAGAGTTAGACATGGAGTTAAACTAGCGCCTGCCAATTTTGTTATTTCATGTGCTCTTCTCAAAGCAATAACTGGAAGAAATTCAAATGGAGACTCAATTCAATCCACTCTGTATTCCAAAGGGTTTGTGATAGGACCAAAAGTATAACAAATGTGACTGGAGGGCACAATGCTCTAAGAAGAAAAAGATGATACATTTCACATAAAATATGAGCTGATTATAACTAGTGGGGAGCAAATTATAGTATGATCATGGATATTCTGATAAATAAGAACACAAAAACATTATAGCATACTAACTATAAATTGAAGTCTTACTATTCAATTTAATGTCAACTCAGACATTTTTTGCACTTAAATATTACATTTTACTACAACTAGCATCTTAACTTGCTGCTTTATTTTCCTTTACTTAGAAGACTTCTCTTGTCTTTTCATTTATCAAAAATGAAATTAAGCTATATATACTGGTCACATGATAAACACACTAACAACTATTGTTATATAGAAGTAGGACTGTTTCATAGGCAAAATGAGCATTTTTTGAGGTAACAGAATGTCATTTATTTAGGTCCACGTTTTTCATCTGTACTACTTCAAATGCTGCTGCTGCTGCTAAGTCACTTCAGTCGTGTCCGACTCTGTGTGACCCCATAGACGGCAGCCCACCAGGCTCCCCCATCACTGGGATTCTCCAGGCAAGAATACTGGAGTGGGTTGCCATTTCCTTCTCCAATGCATGAAAGAGAAAAGTGAAAGTGAAGTCGCTCAGTCTGTCCGACTGTTAGCGACCCCATGGACTGCAGCCCACCAGGCTACTCCGTCCATTGGATTTTCCAGGCAAGAGTACTGGGGTGGGGTGTCATTGCCTTCCCCACTACTTCAAATAGGAGGCAAAAATATAAACTTCTCACCTTTTTAATGAATTCTTTGTGCATGAGATGAGCACAAGGCTGGAAATTTTAGAGTAATTTTCCTATAGATGTACTACAGATTGACTACAGATTGACTACAAATGTTGGTTAGAAATATTCGTGTTTGTGTGCACTCACCCATTAGTATGTATGCATGTATGTGCATGTGTACAGCATTCAAACCATTTTGCCTTGCACCTCTCTGAAATCTTGGCTTTAAGGATAAAAATTCAGTCCAAACATGAAACATGGAAATGGAAAGAGAGGATTTAAATTGCCTTCCTTCCAAATTATGTTTAAGTCTCATCATAAAACTGGCACTGATATTTTCTTTTCTAACAAAACACAAGTATTCAGTGAGGTAAACTTCTATGGTATAATAGGAAGCAGCTTATTCTTCCCTCTACAGTCTTCCAACCCTCTCTCAGATGTCCCTTCCCTTGTTTCTTCACAGCAAGTCAAGTACATTACTCAGATTTCCAGTATCTTTCAGATATTAGCAGTGTCTTAATTTCATATACTAAAAAGTCCGGCCCATTCTAATCTAAACATTAATTTCTCCTTCCATTTAAACACCACCCCAATCGAATTCTGGCTCAGCAGGTAAAGAATCTGCCTGCAAGGCAGGAGACACAGGAGATGCAGGTTCAATCTCTGGGTTGGGAAGATCCCATGGAGAAGAGAATGGCTACCTACTCCAGTATCCTTGCTTGGAGAATCCAAAGGACAGAGGAGTCAGATGGGCTACAGTCTATGGGGTTGCAAAGAGTCGAACATGACTGAGTCAGTAAGTACACACCAATCTGGTCTACCCCATGGGATAGACTATCCCAGCAACAAGAAAATGACATGCATTATTTACCCTTTTATTTTTGTCCTACCCATATTTTATAGAGCTTTAAACACTTAAAATTTGGGGAGATACACTCTCTTTATGAAAAAATAAAGCAAATAATGACTATTAGTTTGGTCCATGGCTTTCTTAGGAGACCCGTGCTAGTGAGGGGCTCTGAAGTTTGGGCCCCATCAGCTTCAGGGTAAACCCACACCTGCCTGCACTGTGCCTTTCCTCTCTTCCTCTTCATCCTCTTGGTTCTAAAAACTAAAGCATAATGAAGAAGGTTAGAGGAGAAGAGTAAAGGCTAAAGGTTTTTTTTTTTTTACTAAGTGAGATAACTGGGAATTCTTTCTTGGCTAGCACTAGCTGGTCATTACTCTGTCATGGCAGATGTCAAACGTGAACTTCCATGAAATACAATGTCGGATTCTTTATGAACCATCCCTCTCTACCCACCCCATGGTGGTCTTCATTATTGTATATTCTCTGGTGAGAATGTGGCCATCCTGAGCTGATCTTGTGATTTTGCTCTCAGCTAGTGTCTCCTGCAGGACACCATACTAGATCCTTTCCACGGCAGTAGCCTTTTCTTACTGGGGTGGGAGCAATATTTTCAAGATGACTGCAGACTAGCTATCTTTCACAGCATCCACTTGATTCAAGGGAAAATTAAACCCTTTTGCTTGTCAAACTGCAGAATTTCAGCTTGCTTCCATTGTGACTTCTCTTCACCTCACCAGTGTAAGGATGCTCCAGGCTTTCTCCCAGCTCCAGAAGTGCTGGTTTCTTTGATATGAAAACTCTAGGCCAAACCTTCCTCCCAAACACTTTCTACCCTGGCAGAGGCAAGGACCCCATCTATGGGTTTCTGAGCTCAGCAAAACATAGCCTGGGAGTAAAAGTCAGTTCCTGCTTCTTGACCCCAACTTCTCCTAAATTCTCCAAAGATTTTTAAAAATCCTAACTAAATTTAGAGAGCACAGCAAGGTGGAGAGGGAAATCTTGACAGCTCTTTTTACTCCAACAATTTTCTTCACTTAAAAAAATCCTGTTCTCGCCAATGTCTCCCTAGCTTTAATCTACACAGACTGCAGGTGGGAAATGGTTGCTGGACTAGTTTGACTTTCTTTTATTAATAACTAGTCCCCCCATTATGTGTATAGTGCCTCTCTTTGCATTGTGGCATTTAGATTAGTTATCAACATCACGAGCACTGTAGATTTAGTCACCATTGTAAGATAAAAGTTCCATTCTAAGTGTGGTTGTGCTAGGTTTATTTACTTTGAAATAACAACCATTTAGCCCCAATTAAATTCTGGGTGTGTGATCTATCTCCAGCAATGAATATACCAGTATAAAGGTTTGAAACATACTGCTGCAGTGAAGCATCAGTATAAAAGTTGGAGAACAAGTACAGCAATATTAGTTAAGACAGGAGACCCACAGACAGACACAGATAGGATTTTAGTGGTGTCTCAAATTTTTCCATGTTCAGATTTCTCTATCCAATCAGTTCTGTACATGACTTTTTGCTTGACCTTTTTAAAATGAAGTTTTTATAATTTTAAAATTTTCTTTCCCTCTTACACTCCCTAAAAGTCATTCAGCAGCTATCGAAGGTCCAGTGGCTAAAGTTCAGCTTTATTTACTTGGTTATTTTGTCACTACCTAGGTTCTGACATACAGCACTCCTCCTCACTCAGGACGCCTGCATTCCTCTCTAGGTGTGTGTCTCTGCCTTGCTTTCTAGTTGAATAAACAAATTGTTTTCCTGTGTACTCTCCCATACATTGTGTGTGTCTCTAATAACAAGCTTTGTACCTTTTATTTTACAGTTTTTGCCTCTTTGAAAACTTCTTGCTTTCAAATAGGGGCAAGATCCAGGGCTGCTTTTTTTCCAGCCTCTAGCCCCCAGTGGTCTAGTGGGTAGGACTCTTGGTTTTCATCCAGGTTACCCAGGTTTAATTCTGGGGCAGGGAACTGAGATCTCTCTTCAGGACCACTCACTGCTCTCCCTCTGAGATCAATTTCACTTTCTATTACAAGAGCTTAAGCTTCTTTACAGTCTTGTTTTTATTCTATCTCAAACTGTTTGATTTATCCTAGATAGTTTATTAAGTCAAGTATTTGGGACACTAGTTCGATCCTCGGGTGGGGAAGATCCCCTGGAGAAGGAAATGGCAACCCACTCCAGCATTCTTGCCTGGAAAATCCCATGGACAGAGGAGCCTAACAGGCTACAGTCCAAACAGTCACAAAGAGTCAGACGTGACTGAGTGACTAAGCGCAGCACAGCACAGATAGTTTATTACCCAAACACTTCTTCAAGAATGTATTTATGCATTCTCCGCATCTGGAATTCTCCCTCATTTCATTCTATTTTATATCAACTCTTTCTTCAATAAAGTTTTCTCAAATATTTCAGCACAGAATAGATGGCATTGTTCAGAATTGCTAGTGTTTCTTTCTTTCTTTCTTTCTTTTTGCTTATAAGATATAACTAGTTGGTTAAATTTTGGTTGATTCTTCCTTTTTTTTTTTCTTTCAGTCACTGCTGTTGGTGTTGCTGCTGCTAAGTCGCTTCAGTCGTGTCTGACTCTGTGCGACCCCATAGACAGCAGCCCACCAGGCTCCCACGTCCCTGGGATTCTCCAGGCAAGAACACTGGAGTGGGTTGCCATTTCCTTCTCCAATGCATGAAAGTGAAAAGTGAAAGTGAACTCATTCAGTCGTGTCCGACTCTTTGCGACTCCATGGACTGCAGCCCACCAGGCTCAGTCACTACCCTTATTTAACTGATCCATTATCGTATTTGAAAGTGAAAGTGAACTTGCTCAGTCATATCCAACTCTTTTCGACCCCATGGACTGTAGCCTACCAGGCTTCTCCATCTATGAGATTCCCCAGGCAAGAATACTGGAGTGGGTTGCCATTTCCTTCTCCAGGGGATCTTCCCAACCCAGGGATCCAACCCAGGTCTCCTGCATTGGAGGCAGACGCTTTAACCTCTGAGCCACCAGGGAAGCCTATTATCCTATTTAGACATATATAATAATTGTCTTCCCAATTGCACTAGAATTTACTATGGGACTTTGCCTTAGATGCATAGAGCAATATTTTGTAGGTGCTTATTAAATCTTGTATGTTTATTAATTAACATATGACAGAACTGATGAGCAGCTAGAAAAGGAGAATTTCTATATCCAAAGACTAAACAAAATAGCTAAATTTTAAGAATAGTAGTGAAATAATTTGCTTTAACTTTTAGAAATCAAATGCATGGAGGAAGAAATGTCTGTGGAAATCAGCCTATCAAAAAAGCTGTAACTATGTGCCATGATTTATTCTCTACTATTAATTATATCAAGATTGCTGGGAGAAATGTCAGTAACCTCAGATATGCTGATGACACCACCATTATGGCACAAAGTGAAGAGGAACTAAAAAGCTTCTTTATGAAAGTGAAAGAGGAGAGTTAAAAAGTTGGCTTAAAGCTCAACATTCAGAAAACGAAGATCATGGCATCTGGTCCCATCACTTCATGGGAAATAGATGGGGAAACAGTGGAAACAGTGTCAGATTTTATTTTTGGGGGCTCCAAAATCACTGCAGATGGTGACTGCAGCCATGAAATTAAAAGACATTTACTCCTTGGAAGAAAAGTTATGACCAACCTAGATAGCATATTGAAAGGCAGAGACATTACTTTGCCAACAAAGGTCCGACTAGTCAAGGCGATGGTTTTTCCAGGGGTCACGTATGGATTGTGAGAGTTGGACTGTGAAGAAAGCTGAGTGCCAAAGAATTGATGCTTTTGAACTGTGGTTTTGGAGAAGACCTTGGACTACAAGGAGATCCAACCAGTCCATTCTGAAGGAGATCAGCCCTGGGATTTCTTTGGAGGGAATGATACTAAAGCTGAAACTCCAGTACTTTAGCCACCTCATGAGAAGAGTTGACTCATTGGAAAAGACTCTGATGCTGGGAAGGATTGGGGGCAGGAGGAGAAGGGGACGACAGAGGATGAGATGGCTGGATGGCATCACTGACTCGATGGACGTGAGTCTGAGTGAACTCCTGGAGTTGGTGATGGACAGGGAGGCCTGGTGTGCTGTGATTCATGGGGTCGCAAAAAGTCAGACACGACTGGGTGACTGAATTGAATTGAACAGATTAATTATATCCAATCTTATATAAGTGGCACTCAATGGCACCCCACCCCAGTACTCTTGCCTGGAGAATCCCACAGACGGGGGAGCCTGGTGGGCTGCCGTCTATGGGGTCACACAGAGTCGGACACGACTGAAGTGACTTAGCAGTAGCAGCATGGGTCAGTGCGACAAGATCTGCTCCTCCTCCTTCTTATTTTGATTAGGTCACATTGTATAATGGCCAGCTAGCTTTGACTTTCAGGGCATGATAATAAAATGCAAAGATTACTGAGTATATATCTAGCTGCAACTTTTACCTTCATACAATTGGCTAGAAAGAGGGCTTAACAGAGATAGTATACATTAATATCTAAAATACACCACATCCTATAATATTGTAACTGCTCTCTCTGTTTCCATCCTTGGACCCCTTCAATCCATTCTAATTTCTAAAACTGGAGGATGCTTTGAAACATGATTCATGTTATTTCCCTTTCCTGCCCAATTCTAACCATGACCTGCTGTAGTATTCAAATTAAAACCAATGTCTTTATAACTAACTCCAAAGTACTGTATAATTGATCACCACTGTCCATCCAATCCAAGTATAATTTATTTCATTTCCTACTACTCTTTAAATTTCTCTTTCACCTTCAGCAAATCCTCCACAGGGCCTTTCACTTATTGTCCTAGAAGTCTGCAAAGCCCATCGCCATGTGTGCCATGTGTCTCATACTATTTTGGGCTTTCTTATTTTCTCTAATGCCACTGTTCCTGGTCTCCCTACCTGAAATGACATCCCACCATCTCAATTTTATACCTCTTGCACTGCTTTCCTTCCCAGGTCTACATATTTCCTCTAATAGAAAATATATTACATAAACATGAAAAAATGATTGTGTTATGTTGATAGTTGATCCCTAGCATTTAGCATAGCACTTGACACTGAATAGGAACTCAATGAATATTTGTTGACTGAATGAATATCTATATTAATGTCAGAGTGCCAAGGCAACAGGATACACAAAGATGTGTAAAACATAACCTTTCTGATCATGAAGTTTACAATATGTTACACGATATCAATATGTACATAATGAAGATTAAGCAAGTAAAATATGCTACAAAAAGGTTTTGATAAAAACTTCTTTGAAATTGAATGGGGCAAGAGTAATAACTGTGCTCTTTCTTGAGAGACAAAATTTGAATATAAGAAAATGGAAGTAAAACCTAATTCCTAGCTATAACAGGGCAAGGAAAACAAAAATATAGTGGTAGAAAATATGTTGCCTATTCAGTAATGCAGTTTTGGGGAATGGGTTCAACATGGTAACATAGGAAGAACCTGAGCTCACCTCCTCCCATGGACATACTGAATCTACACCTACATATACAGTAGTTCTTCTTAAAGAAGAACCGAGGTTTCTGGGCCATATATGGCAAACCCATAGCTAAAATCAATGTGAAAAGCTAAAAACATTTCCTCTAATATCAGGAACAAGAAAGGGATGCCCATCCTTGCTACTTTATTCAACATTTTATTTGAAGTCCTGGCTAGCTATCTGGCAAGAAAAGAAATAAAAAGCATCCCCAAAATAGAAATTAAGAAGTAATGTGGTCACTATTTGCAGATGACATGATATTATATCTAGCACCTCAAATATTCTATTAAAAAGCTATTATTTAATAGAACTAATAAATTAAATCAGTAAATTATCTATCTATATATACATATATAATTAATACATATAAGTTTGTTACATTTCTATACACTAATAACAAACTACCAGAAAGTGAAATAAAGAAAACAATCTCATTTACAACTGTACCAAAAAAGAGTAAGATATCTAGGAATAAATCTAGCTAAGGAGGTAAAAGACCTGTACTCTGAAAAAGACATTGAGGAAGGAAATTGAAAACAGTATAAATAAATAGAATGATATAATCATGTATTGGTGCTCATGTATTGGAAGGGTTAATATCATTAAAATGTCATACTACCCAAAGAAATCTACAAATTCAATGCAATCTCTATCAAAATGCCAATGATATTTTTCACAGAACTATAACAAATAGTTCTAAAATTTGTATGGAACCACAAAAGTTCCCAAATAGCCAAAGCAATCTTGAGAAAAAAAGAAGAAAACCAGAGGCATCATGCTCCCAGACTTTAAACTATACTACCAAGCTATAGGAATCAAAACAGTATGGTACTGGCACAAAACAGACACATAGATCAGTGGAATAGAATAGAGAGATCAAAAATACACTCTCATATGGTCAATTAATCTACAATAATTGAGGCAAGAATATACAAAAGAGGAGAAAACAGGTTCATCAACAAATGGTATTGGAAAACTGGACAAGTACATGCAAAAGAATAAAACTGGATCATCTGATTATACTGCATACAAAAATAAACACAAAATGAATTAAAGATTTAAACGTGAGACTTGAAACCACAAAACTCCTAAAGAAAACATATGTAGCCAGCTCTTTGACACTAGTCTCAGCAATGCTTTTCTAACTATGTTTCCTCAGGCAAGGGAAACAAAGGCAAAAATAAATAAATGGTACTACATCCAACTAAAAAAGCATCTGGAACTCAAACGTCAACAAAAAGAAAAAGCAGTCTATTGAATGGGAGAAGATATTTGCAAAGGATACATCCCATCAAGAGGTATATCCAATATATTGGATATGCAATATATTTTATATATCCAGTATATTTTATTCAAAATATAAAAGAGAACTCACATAATGAATGCTAAAAAAAACAAGCAATCTTATTAAAATATGGGCAGTGGGCCTGAACAGACATTTTTCCTAACAAGATATACAGATGGCCAGCATGCACATGAAAAGTTTCTCGACATCACTAATCATCAGGGAAATGAAATTCAAAACCATGAGATACCACTTCATATCTGTCAGAGAGGCTATCACCAAAAGATAAGAAATAGCAAGTGCTGACAAGAATTGAAGTGGGAACCCTTGTGTACAGTGAGTGGGAATGTTCTTTGGTGCAAACAATTTATAATGTGAAACTTTATGGAACTTCTCAAAAAAGCTAAAAATGAGGCTATCATCATTTCAGTTCAGTTGTTCAGTTGTGTCCGACTTTTTGCGATCCCAAGAACCACAGCAGGCCAGGCCTCCCTGCCCGTCACCATCTCCCGAGGTTCACTCAGACTCAAGAGTCAGTGATGCCATCCAGCCAACTCATCCTCTGTCGTCCCCATCTCCTCCTGCCCCCAATCCCTCCCAGCATCAGAGTCTTTTCCAATGAGTCAACTCTTCGCATGAGGTGGCCAAAGTACTAGAGTTTCTGCATTAGCATCATTTCTTCCAAAGAAATCACAGGGCTGATCTCCTTCAGAATGGACTAGTTGGATCTCCTTGCAGTTCAAGGGACTCTCAAGAGTCTTCTCCAACACCACAGATCAAAAGCATCAATTCTTCAGTGCTCAGACTTCTTCACAGTCCAACTCTCACATCCATACACGACCACAGGAAAAACCATAGCCTTGACTAGACAGACCTTAGTCAGCAAAGTAATGTCTCTGCTTTTGAATATGCTATCT
>SJYX01007399.1:522641-539476 GCA_006410675.1 Oreotragus oreotragus
ATGGGACTGGATGCCATGATCTTCGTTTTCTGAATGTTGAGCTTTAAGCCAACTTTTTCACTCTCCTCTCTCACTTTCATCAAGAGGCTTTTTAGTTCCTCTTCACTATCTGCCATAAGGGTGGTGTCATCAGCATATCTGAGGTTATTGATATTTCATCAATAACCTTGATATTTCTCCCGGCAATCATGATTCCAGCTTGTGTTTCTTCCAGCCCAACGTTTCTCATGATGTACTCCACATAGAAATTAAATAAGCAGGGTGACAATGTACAGCCTTGACGTACTCCTTTGCCTATTTGGAACCGGTCTGTTGTTCCATGTCCAGTTGTAACTGTTGCTTCCTGACATGCAAATAGGTTTCTCAAGAGGCAGGTTAGGTGGTCTGGTATTCCCATCTCTTTCAGAATTTTCCACAGTTTATTGTGATCTATGCAGTCAAAGGCTTTGGCATAGTCAACAAAGCAGAAATAAATGTTTTTCTGGAACTCTCTTGCTTTTTTGATGATCCAGTGGATGTTGGCAATTTGATCTCTGGTTCCTCTGCCTTTTCTAAATCCAGCTTGAACATCACATATTGCTGAAGCCTGGCTTGGAGAATTTTGAGCATTACTTCACTAGCGTGTGAGATGAGTGCAACTGTGCAGTAGTTTGAGCATTCTTTGGCATTGCCTTTCTTTGGAATTGGAATGAAAACTGACCTTTTCCAGTCCTGTGGCCACTGCTGAGTTTTCCAAATTTGCTGGCATATTGAGTGCAGCACTTTCACAGCATCATCTTTCAGGATTTGAAATAGCTCAACTGGAATTCCATCACCTCCACTAGCTTTGTTCATAGTGATGCTTTCTAAGGCCCACTTGACTTCACATTCCAGGATGTCTGGCTCTAGGTGAGTGATCACACCATCGTGATTATCTGGGTCTTGAAGCTCTTTTTTGTACAGTTCTTCTGTGTATTCTTGCCACCTCTTCTTAATATCTTCTGCTTCTCTTAGGTCCATACCATTTCTGTGCTTTATCGAGCCCATCTTTGCATGAAATGTTCCCTTGGTACCTCTAATTTTCTTGAAGAGATCTCTAGTCTTTCCCATTCTGTTGTTTTCCTCTATTTCTTTGCATTGATTGCTGAGGAAGGCTTTCTGATCTCTTCTTGTTATTCTTTGGAACTCTGCATCCGAATGGAAATATCTTTCCTTTTCTCTTTTGTTCTTCACTTCTCTTCTTTTCACAGCTATTTATAAGGCCTTCCCAGACAGCCATTCTGCTTTTTTGCAATTCTTTTCCATGAGGATTGTCTTGATTCCCGTCTCCTGTACAATGTCACGAACCTCCGTCCATAGTTCATCAGGCACTCTGTCTATCAGACCTAGTCCCTTAAATCTGTTTCTCACTTCCAATATATAATCATAAAGGACTTGATTTAGATCATACCTGAATGGTCTAGTGGTTTTCCCTACCCGCAGTAGTAGATATAATGGTCATCTGAGTTAAGTTCACCCATTCCAGTCCATTTTAGTTCACTGATTCCTAGAATGTCGACGTTCACTCTTGCCATCTCCTGTTTGACCACTTCCAATTTGCTTTGGTTCATGGACCTGGCGTTCCAGGTTCCTATGCAAAATTGCTCTTTACAGCATCAGACCTTGCTTCTATCACCAGTCACATCCACAACTGGGTATTGTTTTTGCTTTGGCTCCATTCCTTCATTCTTTCTGGAGTTATTTCTCCACCGATCCCCAGCAGATATAGGGTACCTACTGACCTGGGGAGTTCCTCTTTTGGTATCCTATCATTTTGCCTTTTCATACTGTTCATGGGGTTCTCAAGGCAAGAATACTGAAGTGGTTTGTCATTCCCTTCTCCAGTGGACCACATTCTGTCAGACCTCTTCACCATGATCCGCCTGTCTTGGGTGGCCTCACATGCATGGCTTTCTTTCATTGAGTTAGACAAGGCTGTGGTCCTAGTGTGATTGGACTGACTAGTTTTCTGTGAGTATGATTTCAGTGTGTCTGCCCTCTGATGCTCTCTTGCAACACCTACCATCTTACTTGGGTTTCTCTTACCTTGGATGTGGGGTATCTCTTCACGGCTGCTCCAGCAAAGCACAGCCACTGCTCCTTACCTTGGATGAGGGTTATCTCCTCACTGCCGCCCCTCCTGACTTTGAATGTGGAATAGCTCCTCTAGACCCTCCTGTGCCAGTGCAGCTCCTTGGAGGTGGGGTTGTTCCTCCTGGCCGCCACCCCAGCCTCAGGCATGGGGTAGCTCTTCTTGGCTACTGCCCTTGACTTTGGACATGGGGTCTATCATATAATTCAGCAATTTCTCTTCTGACTATCTGAAGGAAATGAAAGCACGAATTCAAAAAATATATGTACTCCTATGTTCTTTGCAGCACTATTTATAATAGCCAAAATATGGAAGCAACTTAAATGTCCATCTATAAACGATCAGATAAAGAAGATGTGGTGTATATACACAATGGAATATTATTTAGCCAGAAGAAAGAATAGGGGACTTCCCTTGTGGTCCATTGGTTAAGGTTTTGCCTTCCAATGCAGGGGGTATAGGTTTGATCCCTTGCTGAGGAACTAAGACCCCATATGCCTCAAAGGCTAAAAACAGAAAAGAAACAAAACAGAAGCAAAATTATAACAAACTCAATAAAAACTTAAATTAAGAAAAAAGAAAGAATAAAATCTTGACATTTCCAGTAACATGGATAAACCTAAAGGGTATTATGCTAAATGCAATAAGACAAATATTATATGATTTCACTTACATGTGTAATCTAAAAAATTAAGTAAAAAAAAAACAGAAACAGACTCATAGATAAAGAGAACAAACATATGGGTTGCCAGAGGGGAGGGGAGACAGACAACATAGGTAAAGAGGATTGAATTTTCCAGCCACAAAATAAATAAGTTAGAGGGAGGTAGTGTATACATAGGGGTTATAGTCAATAATACTGCAACAACTTTGTATATGACATATGGTAATTGGGCTAATTTTGATGATCATTTCATAAGGCATGAAAATATCAACTCACCATATTATACACCTAAAACTAACATACCTAGTTGAAACCATATGTTAAGTATAGCTCAATTGAAAAACCAATTCAATGAGGGAGGAAGAAGGAGGGAGGGCAAGTTGTTTAATAAGGACTTTCAAACAGCTTATTCAGATTTTTATGATGGGGATCCCATCTATGGGGACACAACAATAACATTTAATGTTGTAATCTTAAAATGACAATTTTATATGAAAATACTACCTCCTGGACTGTCTTGGTGGTCCAGTGGTTAAGAATCTGCTTAACAATGCAGGGAGCACAGGTTCAATCCCTGGTCTGGGAAGATCCCACATACCACAGAGCAACTAAGCCCTTGAGTCACAACTACTGAACCTGCACACCTAGAGCCCAAGCTCCACAACAAGAGAAGTTACTGCACCAAGAAGCCACCACAGCACAACTAGAGAGTAGCCCCTGCCTGCCACAGCCAGAGAAAAGCCCATATGCAGCAAAAAAGACCCAGCACATCCCCAAATAAAAATAGATTAAAAATTCAAGGGATAAATAAAATACCACTTATCAAATAGATTATTCTTTAAAAAAATAATGCAGTATGATGGAAGTGCTGAACATGTGGAAATAAAGTTTATATAGAAAGGTTAGATTGGTGCCATGACAGATAGGTTTCAAATGTCAGATGAGGAGAGTGATAGGCAGATTGAAACCCTGTAAAATGCTTGAGCAGAAAAATAAGATGCCTCTGTTTGGGGGAAAAAATAAAACTGAAGGAGAAAGCAAGGGTAGATTGGAAGCAGAGAGACTAGTCAAATAATTATTAAAATATTTACAGAAGAACAATGAAGGCTAACATAGTAGCAATATGGAAAAGAAACAAAAGTGTGGATTTCATGAATAATGGAAGGTGGAATGTAAAGAACTTGCTGGCTAATCTGATATATATTATAAAAGTATAGGCATTATCTATACAGGTAATATTTCAGTCCAGCTCTCAATGACAGTGTTAACTTGAATTGAAACTTTTACTTATTTCCACTCTGTCCTGGGACCTTACATATACTACAGTGTGAAATCTACTTGGAAGTGAAAAATCTAAAGATTCTTTCTTCACATTGTATTAAAAATACTTATGAAAGAAAAATTTACCCCAGCCTGAAATTTCCAGGGATGTCAGAAGCTCCAAGTTACAATAATTTGTGCAACTGATGCTGGTAACCATCACTTTCAAACAATGGTCTGGCACATATGGGAAACCAGTCATCCTCATTGCTTCAGTTTCACTAGGGAATGATAAAAGAAACAAAATATTCTTAACATGAAAAATTTCATGCTTTCTAGAGGAAGATGAACAGTTCTTTGACTGAAAATAAAACCTAAAAAAAAAATCTCTCCAATTATAGAAAGAAACTGGCATAGTAGAAAACATAGCATAACAAATAAATAAAGGTGATCAAAACATGATCAGAATAGAGGAGCAGCAAACAAAGACAGGAAGGGTTATGTTGGGGACACAGTAACATAATTGGATTCCTCTGCCAACTAGAGTAATTAAAATGGAGACACTCGGTTCCTTAGTTGCTCTGCAATCCCATAATATGTTTGAGATTAACAACCCTTGAATCTTGCTTTTACTGCCATATTATTCGAATATACAATACATATCTCTTGCCATTTTCAGAACACACAAATAGAGGTTTCTGCAGGGCTGAGACAATTTAGAAGAGAGAGCCTGACTTGTACCCTCCAATCATGCTTCCCTCGCTGCCATGGATATCTTGGCGAAATTTAAACTGAAAACAAAATGAAAAAAGAGGAAGTAGCAAGCTTTTGCAGGGATTTAAAGCTCTACTCTCCTGTTTCGGAGAAAAACAAGTAACTTCTCTGCAGCTTTGCATAGCCACTTCTCTGTTTTTGGCAGCATTTGTGTGTGTGAGAGAGAGAGAAAGAAAGAGGGAGGAAGAGGGGAGAGAGAGGCAGAGAGAAAGACCTCTCCAGTGACTTGTAAAAAAGAAAGACATAGATATAAAATGCATTGTTGGCTCGAGCTCCCTGGAGAGGCTGAGTTATCTGTGAGGGACCATCAGCTTCCTTTATGCTAGGCCACTACACATGCCGAAAAACACACTGTTTCTCAGATCTGAGCTGTATCTGTGTGTGGAGGGGTTCTGGGAGAGCCTCCCCAGTATGTGGCCTTGCCTGGCTGATACTCACAAGTAACCACAGCTGGCTGGCCATGCCAACCAGCTACACGGAAAAGACTGCACACACCGAGAGCCCCTCTGCTGCTGAAAGGCTGTTCTGACTATGTACATGGCACTCTCAGCTGAATTCCTGCTGCTGCAGAGTGACAAGAGTTCCTCCAGGCTCTGGTGGAGGTGCCTGTCGGGAGCCATATATGGGTATGGCTCTTCCTCCATAGGAAGCACATGTTGGTCATTAATATTATACCTTGTCTCCAGAGATACTCCTGGTCCCTTTATATATTAGTTAACTGATCTTCCAACTCAGCTGAGAGGTAATGATGAGGTTAACATAAACATTCAGCTTCATACCTAATTTCTTCTATTAAAAGAGAGGGAGGCAAATCAATGCTAAAGTGAAAGTGAAGTCGCTCAGTCGTGTCTGACCCTTTGCGACCCCATGGACTGTAGCCTATCAGGCTCCTCTGTCCATGGGATTTTCCAGGCAAGAGTGCTGGAGTGGATTGCCATTTCCTTCTCCAGGGGATCTTCCCGACCCAGGAATCGAACTCTGGTCTGCCGCNGCTAAAGTGAAAGTGAAGTCGCTCAGTCGTGTCCGACCCTTTGCGACCCCATGGACTGTAGCCTATCAGGCTCCTCTGTCCATGGGATTTTCCAGGCAAGAGTGCTGGAGTGGATTGCCATTTCCTTCTCCAGGGGATCTTCCCGACCCAGGAATCGAACCCTGGTCTGCCACATTGTAGGCAGACGCTTTACCGTCTGAGGCACCGCCGGAAGAGTAAATAGGTAATCTCAGCGCAACTTAGTATGCTACCCAGAGGAAAGAGAGTTGGGAACCTTTTCTGGGTTAAGAGGTTGTTTCTTATAGGTCTCAGCATAGTGATGAGGTTGAAGGAAGCTTGAAAGGGTTTAAAGAGAAAGACTAGGAAGACTGTGATATTTTACTGTTTCATCCCTCTTACAAAACAAAGCCTGCTGACAACAGCTCAGGACTAATTCAGACTGAAATGTGGTGAAACAGAGCCTCTTAGCTTACCTGCCTGGCTAATCAAAGACAAGGGCAGAAGAAGACCAGAGGTCAATTAGTGATTATTCTTATTGCAGTGTAGACATCTGTCTATCCTGATAAGCTCCAGGATACAGTGAGAGAACAGGGAACTTCCATTCTGAAAAATGACTTAAATAATATATCAACCACATTTTGATATTAAAATAACAGACATTCCTAAGGCAAATCTCTGGTCTAAGCATGTGGGAAATCTTATAATTCATGCTTTTAATCATTCATTTATTCAAAAGATGTTAACAGCAAGCTTTGCTGTTATATCAGTCACTGCTGAGTTGTATAAGTGGTGATCATTGTTTTCAGAGGGTTTATGGACTGGTTGATCAGGTTGGTTGGATAATGCTTAAGAAAAATGGGAGACTATAAGCAGAGGTGAATATTGTTGGGCTAATAAAACATTAGAAGTATTGACTGGAGAGAACAAAGATGAATTTCTTTTTTAAAGACAGAAAGATATATCCCTCCGCATCTCCTGGAGGAATCAACTTGCCTGATTTCAGGCTCTACTACAAAGCCACAGTCATCAAGACAGTATGGTACTGGCACAAAGACAGTAATATAGATCAATGGAACAAAATAGAAAGCCCAGAGATAAATCCACACACCTATGGACAACTTATCTTCGACAAAGGAGGCAAGAATATACAATGGAGTAGACAATCTCTTTAGCAAGTGGTGTGGGGAAAACTGGTCAACCACTTGTAGAAGAATGAAATTAGATAGATCACTTTCTAACACCACACACAAAAATAAACACAAAATGGATTAAAAATCTAAACATAAGACCAGAAACTATAAAACTCTTAGAGGAGAACATAGGCAAAACACTCTCCGACATAAATCACAGCAGGATCCTCAATGATCCGCCTCCCAGAATACTGGAAATAAAAGCAAATATAAACAAATGGGATCTAATTAAAATTAAAAGCTTCTGCACAACAAAGGAAACTATAAGCAAGGTGAAAAGACAGCCCNTTCAGGCTCTACTACAAAGCCACGGTCATCAAGACAGTATGGTACTGGCACAAAGACAGTAATATAGATCAATGGAACAAAATAGAAAGCCCAGAGATAAATCCACACACCTATGGACAACTTATCTTCGACAAAGGAGGCAAGAATATACAATGGAGTAGACAATCTCTTTAGCAAGTGGTGTGGGGAAAACTGGTCAACCACTTGTAGAAGAATGAAATTAGATAGATCACTTTCTAACACCACACACAAAAATAAACACAAAATGGATTAAAAATCTAAACATAAGACCAGAAACTATAAAACTCTTAGAGGAGAACATAGGCAAAACACTCTCCGACATAAATCACAGCAGGATCTTCTATGATCCACCTCCCAGAATACTGGAAATAAAAGCAAAAATAAGCAAATGGGATCTAAGTAAAATTAAAAGCTTCTGCACAACAAAGGGAACTATAAGCAAGGTGAAAAGACAGCCCTCTGAATGGGAGAAAATAATAGCAAATGAAGCAACTGACAAACAACTAATCTCAAAAATATACAAGCAACTTATGCAGCTCAACTCCAGAAAAATAAACGACCCAATCAAAAAATGGGCCAAAGAACTAAACAGACATTTCTCCAAAGAAGACATATGGATGGCTAACAAACACATGAAAAGATGCTCAACATCACTCATTAGCAGAGAAATGCAAATCAAGACCACAATGAGGTACCATTTCACACCAGTCAGAATGGCTGCGATCCAGAAGTCTACAAGCAATAAATGCTGGAGAGGGTGTGGAGAAAAGGGAACCCTCTTACACTGTTGGTGGGAATGCAAACTAAACTGCTGCAATTTTTAAAGGACTAAGTGAGATTACAGTAGTGAGAGAACCCATCGCAATACAATTCCATGAGTGGTGACCCTAGTACAATATGCTACCTGCTCTGATGGGCCTCAGCTGTGTTTGACTCTTTTGTGACCTCATGGACTGAAGCCCAGCAGACTCCTCTGTCCATGCGATTTCCCAGGCAAGAATACTGGAGCAGGTTGCCATTTCCTCCTTCTAGGGATCTTACTGACCCAGGGATCGAACCCACATCTCCTGTGTCTCCTACATTGCAAGTGGATTCTTCACCCACTGAGCCATGAAGGAAGCCCCAGATACAATATGATCTACCCCCAAAGAATCAAAATTGCCTCTAGGAAATCTGATTATTCTGCTGTTTCTAACAGAAAATTCCATGTTACTTTCATGAGTTAATTCAGTTTAAAAAATTCTGAATTGTGACTTACTGGATTATCTTCTTTCTTCAAGGGGATCATGCCAATTCTTGAACTTAACAGCCAAATATTTTTAATTCATATACAATAAATAAAACCTGATATTCTTGAACATGAGGATGAAGGTAAGGCATTGTAAGGTAAAATAACTAATGAAGTGACAAAATTCCTCCAATGGGGATAATCTTAAGATCCATGTGATCTTCACTTTATATGCAGAAAAGATACCTTTTCTTTACTACCTATCAGAAAAATTAAAATATCTATTTTTCTTTCAGTAAAGTCATGCTAAATTCTCTTAACTACTTCTGTCAGTTGAAAAATACCCTTGATACAAGCAAGAACACTATATCTTCTGAGCTCCCTCATGGTTCCAATGGCTGTTGGAGTCTGAGTATTTGAATGCAAGCACTAGAGTTTTAGGGCCAGAGAATTTCAGGGGAAAGAGGCCCAAATTGGGGTCTACACATGCTCAGCAGGGATTATGCTTCATAGTACATGCTCCAGAGGGAGAAGGAACAGATGTAGCTGTGGAGAGGAGCCGCCTCTGCTCTGGGACTCTGTTCCACATAGCTGGGGCTCGGCACTGGTGAATCCGGGAGCTGCACAGCATTATGGCTGATGTGGTGGTTCATTTGTTATTAGTGAGTGTCATTTTGCCCTGATTGCAAGCACTCAAATGTTCAGAGGGGGAATCATGGGTACCAAATGGAGGGAAACAATACACAGGAGTCTAATATCTTTAAGTGGCTAAATTATTTTTTCCTTGAGAAAGCAGAAAATGTTAATGGCTAAGTCTGCCAAGATGTTTTATAATAGAGGTAAATAAAGAAACAAAAGATTGTTCCAGGACTTCTGTGTGCAATTAAAATGTGTCATTCTGGACCCTGAATGAATCCAGGAGCACTGACATGAATTTATGGGTAGATAATTAAAGATATAATTTGGCTTGATTTTTGTCTTTATAAAATGTACTTTACCAACTAGACATTTTTCATTTGTACATTGATATTTTATATCCTATTTCTTTAACTGTATTGATATTTGAATAAAAATGTTTTATTTTTAAAATTCCCATTTATCTTCCATCTTTTTTCTCTTACTAGCCATCTTACTGGATGGATGCTTTTACCACTGAATTTAAATTTTGTTAGTCAAAGTTTCATTTTATCTGGCTGATAAAAGTGGTTTTAGATTTATAAAATTAGATTTTGGAAGAAAAGAGTTATGAAATAAGAGGTTGTCAGAAAAAGCATAACTGAGCAGGCTGGACAGTGTTGGCTCTGTGCCTGTCTCCTCTGGCTCAAAGGCATGCTTTTGCATAGTGAAGTGTCTAGAAAAGTCCAACCTACTTTTACCTCTAGGTAAATTCAAGGCCTATTAAAGGAGAACTGACTTCTTTGCCCCACACTCATGCCTGTACTTAGCAACTCCTCTGGTAAAAGAGTAGAAGGCAATAAGTCAAAATCACTTCCCTGATGTCACAAAGGAGTAGGTTTTATGGCCAAAATAATTTTCTTATTATTCTGGTCTCAAATGACAAGTAGACCAGTAGGAGAAAATATGTCATATCTCTAATGTGAGGTGAACTGACCAAGGAAAATCATCATAAAAGTATTTCCTTTCAGAAGTCTTGTGCTCATGTTCAAGCACTGCTATTTACCAGCTGGGAAGAGCAAACCATTTAATCTTCTCAAATGTCATAATCCAAATATAAAAAAGAATGATAATGCCACACAACCATCTATTTTATCATGATTCTATGGTGACTGAATGGAAGATTTATATGCATGCATATTTTTTAAACTCGAAGCACAAAATTCATTATCAGTCTTTCTGTGTATACAGCAGGGTCTCAATACATACCTGCTGAATAAAGGGTTCAGTGTATCATGAAAGCCCTTATATATCAGGTAAGATGTAATAGATTAAAAAAAAAAAAAACCAGCTGCAATTTACATCAAAGAATGCTTTGCCAATGTTTTCCTCTAGGAGTTTTATAATGTATGTTCTTACATTCAGATAAAATAAAAGGACCCATTTTATTTCTGTATATGATGTTGGAGGATGTTCTAATTTTATTCTTTTACACTTAGCTGTCCAGTTTTCCCAGCAACACTTAATTGAAGAGACTGTCTTTTTTCCACTGTATATTCTCACCTCCTTTGTCACAGATTAATTGATCATGAGAGTGTGGATTTATTACATTCAGATAAAATAAAAGGACCCATTTTATTTCTGTATATGGTGTTGGAGGATGTTCTAATTTTATTCTTTTACACTTAGCTATCCAGTTTTCCCAGCAACACTTAATTGAAGAGACTGTCTTTTTTCCACTGTATATTCTCACCTCCTTTGTCACAGATTAATTGATCATGAGAGTGTGGATTTATCTCTGAGCTCTCTATCCTATTCTGCTAATCCATGGGTCTGTTCTGTGGCCATTCTATACTGTTTTGATGACTGTAGCATTGTAGTATACTTTCAAATCAAGGAGCATGATTGTGATTCCTCCAGCTCTGAATTTCTTTCTCAAGACTGCTTTGGCTCTTCAGGGTCTTTTGTGTTTCCATAAAATAGGAAGGTGGAGCAGTGGTAAAGAGTCTGCCTGACAGTGTAGGAGACACAAGAGATGCCTTTGGCTCCCTGAGTTAGGAAGACACCCTGGAGGAGGAAATGGCAAGCCACTCCAGTATTCTTGCTGGGGAAATCCCATGAACAGAGGAGCCTGACAGGTCACAGTCCATGGGGTTGCAAAGATTTAGATGTGACTGGTGACTAAGTTCACACACACACATCTTAAAATTATTTGTTCTAGTTCTGTGAAAAATGCCATTGATATTTTGATAGGTATTGTACTGAATCTGTATATTGCTTTGGGTAATATGGTCATATTTTTTGGATCTTACTCTTAAAGTAAAGGAAATACAGGTAAAAATGAACAAATGGGATACAGTTAAAGTTAAAAGATTTTGCACAGCAAAGGAAACCATCAATTAAAAAATAAAAAGCAACCTACTGGATGGAAGAAAATATTGACAACTGATATGACTGATGAGGGATTAATATTCAACATATTAAAAAAACCTATATAACTCAAAATAAAAGGAAAACAATTTAAAATGGTCAGAAGAACTGAACTGACAGATTTCAAAAGAGAATTGCAGATGGCCAAAAGGCTCATAAAAAGATATTCAGTGTTACTAATCAGCAAGGGAAATACGAATCAAAACCACAATATCACCTCACGTCTGTCAGAATGGCATTTATTAAAAAGAACGCAAATAACATGTTAGTGAGGAGGTGGAGAAAAGGGAACTCTAGTACAGTGTTGGTGGGAATGTAAATTGGTACTAGCACTATGGCAAAGAGTATGGAGGTTTCTCAATAAACTAAAAATACACCTAACATATGACCCAGTAATATACTCCTGGGTATATATGTGAAGAAAAAAAAATAATTTGGAAAGATACATTCATCCTAGTGTTTATGGCAACATTATTTACAACTGCCAAGATATGGAAGCAAACTACAGTGTCCATCAGATGAGTGGATAAAGAAGATGGGATATATAAATATTTATACAATGGAAAACTACTTAGCCATAAAAGAATAAAATCTTGCCATTTGCGGCAACATGGATGGGCTGGAGGGCATTATGTTAAGTGGAATAAGTCAGGCAGAGAAAGTATATGATACTATTTATATGTGGAATCTAAAAAAATACAACAAACTAGTGAATATGACATTAAAAAAAGTAGATTCACAGATACAGAGAACAAACTAGTGGTTGCCAGTGTGGACATGAGAGAGGGCAGTTATAGGGGTGGGGAATTAGAAGGTATAAACTAGTGGGTATAAGATAGGCTGGTCAAGGATGTGCTGTACTGCATGGGGTATATAGCCAATGTTTTTTAATAACTGAAAGTGCAAAGTAACTTTGTATTAAAAATTTTTTTAATTAAAAAATAGATCAGGGGAGATGACCAAGATGAGCCCTTCACTCCCAAATCACCAAAAAAGGGAAGAAAAAGAAAAAGTGGAGAATGCAACATTTGGCAGTATTTACTAAAGCTAAACTTTTCACATTTAACTTATTTAACTTATATGCAGAGTACATCATGAGAAGCACTGGCCTGGAAGAAACACAAGCTGGAATCAAGATTGCCGGGAGAAATATCAATAACCTCAGATATGCAGAAGACACCACCTTATGGCAGAAAATGAAGAGGAACTAAAAAATCTATTGATGAAAGGGAAAGAGGAGAGTGAAAGGAATGACTTAAAGCTCAACATTCNTACTTTCTTATCAGTCGACTCCAGACCACCACGTTCTGGTTCATTAAAAGACCTCAACAGAAAAGAAGGCTTTCTAAAATGAACAATGCCAAGAAATAGAGGAAAGCAATAGAATGAGAAAGACTAGAGATCTCTTCAAGAAGACTGGAGATATCAAGGAAACATTTGATGCAAGGATGGACATGAAAAAGAACAGAAGCAGTAAAGAGCTAACAAAGCAGAGAAGATTAAGAGGTGGCAAGAAAACACAGAACTATACAAAAAAAAGTCTTAATTACTTGGATAACCACGATGGTGTGGTTACTAACCTAGAACTGGACATAGTGGAATATGAAGCCAAGGGGGCTTAGGAAGCATTACTATAAACAAAGCCAGTGGAGGTGATGGAATTTCAGTTGAGCTATTTAAAATTCTAAAATATAATGTTGTTAAAGTTCTGCACTCAATATGCCAGCAAATTTAAAAATCTCAGCAGAGCCCACAACATTGGAAAAAGCTAGCTTTTATTCCAACCCCAAAGAAAGGCAAGGTCAAAGAATATCAAACTACCATGCAATTGGGCTCATTTCACATACTGGTAAAGTTAATGCTCAGACCCCTTCAAGCTAGGCTTCAGTAGTACATGAACTGAGATGTATAAGCTAGATTTAGAAAAGGCAGAGGAACCAGAGATCAAACTGCCACCATTAGTCAGATCATAGAGAAGGCAAGGGAATTCCGGGAAAAAAAAATCTATTTCTGGTTGACTATGATAAAGCCTTTGACTGTAAATCACAACAAAATGTGGAAAATTCTTAAAGAGATGGGAGTACCAGACCACCTTACCTGTCTCCTGAGAAACTTGTATGCAAAACAAGATGCAATACTAGAATCAGACATGGAACAACTGACTGGTTAAAAATCAGGAAAGCAGTACAACAAGGCTGTATGTTGTCACTCTCTTTGTTTAACTTCTATGCAGAGAACCTCATGTGAAATGCTGGGCTGGATGAATCACAAGCTGGAATCAAGATTGCCAGCAGAACTATTAACAGCCTCAAATATGTAGATGATACCATTCTAATGGCAGAAAATGAAGAGGAATTAAAGAACCACTTGATGAGGGTGAAAGAGGAGACTAAAAAGCTGTCTTGAACACCAAAAAAACTAAAGGCTTCCTTTGTGGTCCCGTGGTTAAGAATCTGCCTGCCAGTGCTGGGGACACCGGTTTGATTTCTGGTCTGGAAAGATTCCACATGCCACAGAACACCTAAGCCCTTGTACTATAACTACTGAGCCCATGCACTGCAACTACTGAAGCCCACATGCCTAGAGCTTGTACTCTGCAACAAGNTGATTTCTGGTCTGGAAAGATTCCACATGCCACAGAACACCTAAGCCCTTGTACTATAACTACTGAGCCCATGCACTGCAACTACTGAAGCCCACATGCCTAGAGCTTGTACTCTGCAACAACAGAAGCCACTGCAAATAAACCAACACACAGCAAAAAGAACAAAAAGAGAATAGCTCCCACTCTCCGCAAGTAGAGAATGCCCTAAAGTGGCAACGAAGACCCAGCTCAGTCAACAATAAATAAATAAATAAATCTCAAAAATAAAAAGTGCTAAGATCATGGTGTCTGGTTCCATCACTTCATGGCAAAGAGAAGGGGAAATAGTGAAAGCAGTGACAGATTTTATTGCCTTGGGCTCAAAGCCACTGCAGACAGTGACTGCAGCCATGAAAGTAAAAGATGTTTACTCCTTGGAAGAAAAGCTAGGACAAATCTAGACAATCTCTTACTAACAAAGTTCCATATAGTCAAAGCTATCATTTTTTCCAGTAGTCATATATAGATGTGAGAGCTGGTCCATAAAAAAGGCCAAGCCCTGAAGAGTTGATACTTCAAATTGTGGTGTGGGAGTAAACTCTTGAGGGACCTTTGGACTGTAAGGAGCTCAAAGCGGTAAATCCCAAAAGAAATCAACCCTGAATATTCAGTGTAAAGACTGTTGCTGAAGCTGAAACTCCAGTACTTTGGCCACCTGATGTGAAGAGCAGACTTGTAAAAGATCTTGATGCTGGTAAAGATTGAAGGCAAAAGGACAGGGGGGTGGCAGAGGATTAGATGGTTAGTGTCCTGACTCAATGAAAAAAATTGAGCAAAATCTGGGAGATAATGGAGGACAGAGGAGCCTGGTGTGCTATAGTCCATGGGGTATCAAAGAGTTGAACATGATTTAGCAATTGAACAACAACCACTTATAATTTTGATATCAATAAGAGTTTAAATCACAGAATACCCTTTTTTAGTAATATACATTTTATCCTAGAAAAATATCTAATTCAGGAAAACTGGTGATGCAGGTTTTGTTCCAAATAACTTTAGTAATTAAGAAAAATCAAAATTTGTAGATGCAATATCATCTAAGCTCACATATTTGTAAGGTTATCATCACATGAATTGGCAAGGCTCACTGTAAAGAAGTATGAACTTGAGACCATTTAATTAACTTCTGGGTCCAGGAGCCCTTGGCCCCTCACTAGTGTTGCCATGATATTTACTATAGGGCACACAGATTCACATTATACTAATCTCATCTAAGAACAGATCAATCATGTTCTTTTTGGCTTTTTATTTCTTGCCTTTAATAAGATGTTTTTCTTAACCAACCAACATGGAACTATCCCACTAGCCAAAGATCACTAATTATTCTTACTACTTTCATTTCAGGGAATGTACTTTCTTCTTCAAGGATATTTTTAACACTTGATTTTTATTTTGGAATTATATTTGCCTTGGGATTATATCCTTTTCAAACCCAATCTTCCTATTCTTTATTTTGGTTTATTTCTGGTTCAGCTTTTCATACTGTTCATGGAGTTCTCAAGGCAAGAATACTGTGGTGTTGGAGAAGACTCTTGTGAGTCCCTTGGATTGCAAGGAGATCATTATATCCTTTTCAAACCCAATCTTCCTATTCTTTATTTTGGTTTATTTCTGGTTCAGCTTTTCATACTGTTCATGGAGTTCTCAAGGCAAGAATACTGTGGTGTTGGAGAAGACTCTTGTGAGTCCCTTGGATTGCAAGGAGATCAAACCAGTCCATCTGAAAGGAAATCAGTCCTGAATATTCATTGGAAGGACTGATGTTGAAGCTGAAACTCCAATACTTTGGCTACCTGATGTGAAGAGCTGACTCATTTGAAAAGACCCTGATGCTGGGAAAGATTGAGGGCAGGAGGAGAAGGAGACAACAGAGGATGAGATGATTGAATGGCATCACTGACTCAATGGACATAAGTTTGAGTAAACTCTGGGAGTTGGTGATGGACAGGGAGGCCTGGCATGCTGCAGTCCATGGGGTTGCAAAATTTGGACATGACTGAGCGACTGAACTAAACTAAACTTGTTCAATTATAATGTGCCCTTCATCAACTTTTTCATAGAGTAACATATGGCATGCTTTCTAAGCTCACATATTTGTAAGGTTATCTGTCTATTAATTTCTCATGTGATTGTAAAGTTAGATACACAGAATTTTAAGGCACACCATTTTCTTCACCAAGAATTATGTTCAGTTCAGTTCAGTTCAGTCGCTCAGTTATGTCCGACTCTTTGTGACCCCATGAATTGCAGCACATCAGGCCTCCCTGTTCATCACCATCTCCTGGAGTTCACTCAGACTCACGTCCATCGAGTCGGTGATGCCATCCAGCCATCTCATCCTCGGTCGTCCCCTTCTCCTCCTGCCCCCAATCCCTCCCAGCATCAGAGTCTTTTCCAATGAGTCAACTCTTCGCATGAGGTGGCCAAAGTTACTGGAGTTTCAGCTTTAGCATCATTCCTTTCAAAGAAATTCCAGGGTTGATGTCCTTCAGAATGGAATGGTTGGATCTCCTTGCAGTCCAAGGGACTCTCAAGAGGCTTCTCCAACACCACAGTTCAAAAGCATCAATTTTTCGGCGCTCAGCCTTCTTCACAGTCCAACTCTCACATCCATACATGA
>SJYX01007399.1:553175-565817 GCA_006410675.1 Oreotragus oreotragus
ACTTCCAGTGTATAATAGTAAGGGATTTGATTTAGGTCATACCTGAATGGCCTAGTGGTTTTCCCTACTTTCTTCAATTTAAGTCTGAATTTGGCAATGAGTTCATGATCTGAGCCACAGTCAGCTCCTGGTCTTGTTTTTGCTGACTGTACAGAGCTTCTCCATCTTTGGCTGCAAAGAATATAATCAATCTGATTTTGGTATTGACCATCTGGTGATGTCCATGTGAAGAGTTTTCTCTTGTGTTGTTGGAAAAGGGCGTTTGCCAAGAGAATCAGTGAATTCTCTTGGCAAAACTCTGTTAGCCTTTGCCCTGCTTCATTCTGTACTCCAAGGCCAAATTTGCCTGTTAGGTGTTATCAGGGCCACACTCTCCCAGTAGTTTCTAGAGAGGAATTCTTCCTTGCCTCTTCTAGCTTCGGGTGTTTGTTGGATACCATAGTCCTTCCTTGGCTTATAGTTTTGTCTCTCCAATATCTACCTGTGCCTGAAAATGGCTCTCTTCCCTCTGTGCATGTGTCTCTGTCTTTAAATGTCCTTTCCTTATAAGATTCCAGTCATTAGATTTTGGATCCATTTGAATCCAGTATGGGCTTATCATAACTTGATTATATCTTCCAAGACTCTATTTCTAAGTAAGGTAAAATTCATAGGGACCAGGCATTAGGACTTCAGCATAGCCTTTTTTTGGGAACATAATTCAACTTGCTACAGAGTATTACCTAATAATTTTTGGAATTTCAACACTAGTTTTCCTGAACCAAAATGTGTACTAAAAGAAGGGGTGAGGAAACAAACCTTGAATCGGTTTTAGTCAAGCAAGCTGTCATATCTCATGACCTTGGGGGCAGTAAGTTAAAAAATGTTATTTCCTCAACCCCAATTAAATTAGTTCTTTTTCATGAAGTTGCCCAGCTTTGAAATGTGATATATACTCCCTCTTCAGAAAGTGTTGTACAATTACTGACTGAATGCATATCGACAAATTTAGATTAGACATATCCTTTGCCCTGGTGATGTTTTTGCTTTGCATTCCCATTCACACTTCTAGGATTGAAAACACTGTAGGGGGCTGAGCAACCAAGGAAAACAGAGAAAAGGGGCCTTACATCAGAGTTGTTTTCCCACTTCAAATGAGTTGATTCTGAGCTTTCCCACCAGCTAAAGGTCCTCAGAGGTAGAATGCTTAACATACAAACAACGTGCAGACGCATACTGTGAAACTAGACGCTGCCACCCCCCTACCATAAACATCACTGGGAAGAAAGAAAGGGCATCTTTCCATGGTGGCAAGTGACTTTGGTACAAAGAAAGTGCGAAAGCAAAGACATTTTTTCCCCTTGCCTTCATCATTGCATCTATGTGCTGTCAGGCATACTGACTCTCAAGTCTAAAATATAAGACTCTCTGAGTAGAGCTGCTAAATACACAAAATACAAAAGGCAGGGTGCATTTAAAAAATCTTTTTATCGAGTCAATATATTGAATTGGCCAAAATTTATTTTTGTGAACAGTAACTCCTAAGGAAATGTGAATGTAGGCTTAGTTCATTTATTCTACAAAAAATATTACAACCTCAGTTTTGGATGTCTCCATCCATTATTAACCCTCTCTAAGGATAACTTTTTCCTGCTTTCTATATTATATTTTTCTTTTTGGAATTTTGACCTGAATAATTTCAGTGTCATAAGGCTATCCTCAGGACTTAAAATGAGGTTCAGTGGTAAAGAATCCATCTGCCAATGCAGGAGATGGGGCTTCAATCCCTGGGTTGGGAAGATCCCTTGGAGAAGGGAATGGCAACCCACTTCAGTATTCTTGCCTGGGAAATCCCATGGACAGAGGAGCCTGGCAGGCAACAGGCCATGGGATCTCAAAGAGCTGGACACAACTTGGCAACTAAAGAGTAATAACAAATAGTATGTGAGGCAATATTTGTTGTGTTTTTCTTCACAATCATTTTCATAGTCTTTGTCCAGATTCCACTTAATTCACAAATGGATCAAATTCAGTTGTCTTCTTACAGGCGTTCTTAACCCCATTTCTCCCATCTTAGCCCATTTTGTCAGCCTGCATTGTCACGAGCTATGCATTTAGGTCACACTCAACTTTCCCTATGCCATTTCTCAACTGACTCCCTTCTTCCAATGCACAAAACTCAATTTCCATTGGCTTGAAAACTCACCAAAGCACCTCAACACTCCTCTGAATGAATGAATTATTTTTGGTGCATGCATGTTTATCTGCAGAGTTATTTATTCCTCAATAATCTGTCAGGAACACTTTTCTCAAACAATCTGAATGTAAAAATGAAAATACTTTCAAACTTTGCCTATACAAAGTAACTTCAGTTTCTTTATCTGTAAAATAATTACTCCAATCTATGAGTTTGTGTCTTCTGTGGTCTTTTAAACTTAGCACAAGTTCTGCTTGCTAGATTCTATTTTAAATAAACCTAATGAAAACTCAGTAAGAAATTCTATTCTATCTTAAGAATATATCACTTCATCTCATAATTTGTAATCTCACTCAAATATTTCAAGTGGAAAGAATANTCTAAGTAAGGTAAAATTCATAGGGACCAGGCATTAGGACTTCAGCATAGCCTTTTTTTGGGAACATAATTCAACTTGCTACAGAGTATTACCTAATAATTTTTGGAATTTCAACACTAGTTTTCCTGAACCAAAATGTGTACTAAAAGAAGGGGTGAGGAAACAAACCTTGAATCGGTTTTAGTCAAGCAAGCTGTCATATCTCATGACCTTGGGGGCAGTAAGTTAAAAAATGTTATTTCCTCAACCCCAATTAAATTAGTTCTTTTTCATGAAGTTGCCCAGCTTTGAAATGTGATATATACTCCCTCTTCAGAAAGTGTTGTACAATTACTGACTGAATGCATATCGACAAATTTAGATTAGACATATCCTTTGCCCTGGTGATGTTTTTGCTTTGCATTCCCATTCACACTTCTAGGATTGAAAACACTGTAGGGGGCTGAGCAACCAAGGATAACAGAGAAAAGGGGCCTTACATCAGAGTTGTTTTCCCACTTCAAATGAGTTGATTCTGAGCTTTCCCACCAGCTAAAGGTCCTCAGAGGTAGAATGCTTAACATACAAACAACGTGCAGACGCATACTGTGAAACTAGACGCTGCCACCCCCCTACCATAAACATCACTGGGAAGAAAGAAAGGGCATCTTTCCATGGTGGCAAGTGACTTTGGTACAAAGAAAGTGTGAAAGCAAAGACATTTTTTCCCCTTGCCTTCATCATTGCATCTATGTGCTGTCAGGCATACTGACTCTCAAGTCTAAAATATAAGACTCTCTGAGTAGAGCTGCTAAATATACAAAATACAAAAGGCAGGGTGCATTTAAAAAATCTTTTTATCGGGTCAATATATTGAATTGGCCAAAATTTATTTTTGTGAACAGTAACTCCTAAGGAAATGTATATTCTACAAAAAATATTACAACCTCAGTTTTGGATGTCTCTATCCATTATTAACCCTCTCTAAGGATAACTTTTTCCTGCTTTCTATATTATATTTTTCTTTTTGGAATTTTGACCTGAATAATTTCAGTGTCATAAGGCTATCCTCAGGACTTAAAATGAGGTTCAGTGGTAAAGAATCCATCTGCCAATGCAGGAGATGGGGCTTCAATCCCTGGGTTGGGAAGATCCCTTGGAGAAGGGAATGGCAACCCACTTCAGTATTCTTGCCTGGGAAATCCCATGGACAGAGGAGCCTGGCAGGCAACAGGCCATGGGATCTCAAAGAGCTGGACACAACTTGGCAACTAAAGAGTAACAACAAATAGTATGTGAGGCAATATTTGTTGTGTTTTTCTTCACAATCATTTTCATAGTCTTTGTCCAGATTCCATTTAATTCACAAATGGATCAAATTCAGTTGTCTTCTTACAGGCATTCTTAACCCCATTTCTCCCATCTTAGCCCATTTTGTCAGCCTGCATTGTCACGAGCTATGCATTTAGGTCACACTCAACTTTCCCTATGCCATTTCTCAACTGACTCCCTTCTTCCAATGCACAAAACTCAATTTCCATTGGCTTGAAAACTCACCAAAGCACCTCAACACTCCTCTGAATGAATGAATTATTTTTGGTGCATGCATGTTTATCTGCAGAGTTATTTATTCCTCAATAATCTGTCAGGAACACTTTTCTCAAACAATCTGAATGTAAAAATGAAAATACTTTCAAACTTTGCCTATACAAAGTAACTTCAGTTTCTTTATCTGTAAAATAATTACTCCAATCTATGAGTTTGTGTCTTCTGTGGTCTTTTAAACTTAGCACAAGTTCTGCTTGCTAGATTCTATTTTAAATAAACCTAATGAAAACTCAGTAAGAAATTCTATTCTATCTTAAGAATATATCACTTCATCTCACAATTTGTAATCTCACTCAAATATTTCAAGTGGAAAGAATACAAAAATATATGTAATAAATACAAATATAGACTTTTCCAAAAGCAGATGTTTTGAGGACCTTTCCACAGGTTCTATGAGTTCAAATTGCTATTGGTGTGCTTCTAAGGGTAAACTGTTCAATTTGCTTTTCAAATTAAAACAAGTCAGTGATTTTTGCTAGTAATAACTGATGAGTGATGGACTATTTTATTTTGAAAGAGCCAAGAAGGAAATAATCATCTGATTAGACAGTGTCTTGGCAGGAATGTTGGTGGTATACTGTAATGTGCAAAAAAAGGAAATCTCGACAATTAGTTTCTCTTTTCCTTTCATGGCTATGTGATAAAGATAAATCAGAAGATATTAACACAAAGAATTCAAGGGAAAAGGTCCTGATCTTTTGGCTGATGAGGAGCTGTATAATACTAAAAATATAATGAATAAATTAAAATTCAAGGGAGACTATCCATTATTAGCATAATAGTTTAAATAAATACTTAAAATACATATGTGTGATGCAGAGACCTTTCAGCAGCTGAACTCAAAATGATATTTTTACTTCAAGATAACCTGAGACTAGAAAGTCAGTCCAAAAATGATTTAGTATTAATATAGGATTAAGGGTGATAAATAGGGTCTTTCCAAGTGGCCCCAGTGTAAAGAATCTGCTTACCAATTCAGGACATGCAAAAGATGTGGATTCAATTCCTGCATCAGGAAGATTTCCCTGGAGAAGGAAATGGCAAACCACTCCAGTATTCTTCCCTGGAAAATCCCACGGACAGAGAAGCCTGGTGGGCTACAGTCCATGGGGTTGCAAAGAGTCAGGCACAACTGACTGACTGAAAACATATGCACACGCATAAACACAAGAGTGATTAAATAGCCTATTCATACTGGGACTATGAATTAGGTCTGATTAAACCTAAGATTAAACCTTAGATTGTGACATTGCTTAGGTTCAATTATCTCATTAAAATATTAGTTTTCAAATGACAAAAAAGTGGGTGATTTATTCATTTGTATCTCAGCTACATCTGGTTGATGTTTAGTCATTAAGTCATGTCCAACTCTCTTTCTTGTTTGCAGAAAATGTTTAGTTTCCTAGGCTTCCCCTGAGATATAAAGGGATGGCTCAAAATTTAGTAATTAATTGGAAAAATGTGAACATGTAGTAATAAAAGATAGTACTTGGACTGTGAGAAACTGGTAATGTTTTAAACAATAGATTAGTCATATAGCAGAGTCACAGAATCTTCACTTCCTCCTTGAAGGATATAGATAATAGTGTCTGCGCTGTTTTATAAGTACTATTAGGTTGGTGTGATAGTAATTGTGATTTTACACTCTTGAACTTTGTCATTTGATATTGAGTATGTGGGTATGTTATATATCATTTTAATGCATATTTGCCACTTTATTTTTTTTTTTACTAATGACTTATTACTTGCTATGTATTTTATATTTCTTTTAGACAATGGAAAAGATGTTAGACAAAAAGCAAATTCAAATGGTTTTTAAATTTGAGTTCAAAATGTGTCACAAAGCAAGAGACAACTTGTGATTATCAGCAATGCATTGGCCCAGGAATTGCTAATGAACATACAGTGCAGTAGTGGTTCAACAAATTTTGCAAAGGGGATCAGAGCCTTGAAGATGAGGAGCATAGAGTCTTGAAGATGAGCAGCATACTGGCCGGCCATCAGAAACTGACAACAACCATCTGAGAGCAATCATAAAAGTTGATCCTCTTACAAATACACAAGAAGTTGCTGAAGAACTCAATGTTAAACATTCTATGGTCATTCAGTTTTTGGAACAAATTGGAAAGGTGAAAAAGCTTGATAAGTGAGTACCTTATGAACTGACTGAAAAGAAAAAATATCATCATTTGAAGTGTCATTTTCTCTTATTCTACACAATGAATCATTTCTTGATTGGATCATGTTGTGTGATGAAAAGTGGTTTGTATATGACAACTAGTGATATGACCTGCTCAGTGCTTGGACCAAGAAGAAGCTCCAGAGCACTTTCCAAAGCCAAACTTGCACCATAATGAGGTCATGGTCACAAGACTCCTTCAGGTCTGATCCACAAGAGTTTTCTGAATCTCAGTGAAACCATTAAATCTGGGAAGCATGTTCAGTCAATGAATAAGATACACTTAAAACTGTAAATGCATTCAGCTGGCATTGGTCAACAGAAAGGGTCCGATTTTTTTCCATGGCAAAGCCCAACCACATCTCCCACAACCAAAGCTTCAAAAGTTGAAGGAATTGAGCTACAAAATTTTGCCTCATCCACCATATTACCTTGACTTCTTACCAACCAGCTACCATTTCTTCAAGCATCTGGACAACTTGCTGCAGGGAAAATACTTTCACAACCAGCAGGAGGCAGAAACTGTTTTCTAAGAGTTTACTGAATCCCAAAGCATGGACTTTTACACTAGAAGAATAAACAAATTTATTTCTCATTGGCAAAAAGTGTGTTGATTGTAATGGTTCCTATTTTGTTTAATAAAGATGTGTTTGAGCCTAGTTATAATGATTTAAAATTCAGTCCAAAGCCACAATTACTTTTGTACCAATCTAATAAAACCCCCACCAGTTAGAAGAATCTAACAGCATGATGACCAAGAACACATAGCCCCCAGACTAGATGGAATCTGAGGACTGATGACATTAACCTCTTTAATATAACCCTGTTACTTCACTATCAACCTATCACAGAATTATGCATGAGCTGATTACATACTGTGAAACTCTCTTCCTTAGCTTGCTTTTAAGAACCTTTTCCCTGAAATCCATCAAGGAGTTCAGGTCCTTTGAGCATTAGTTAACAGTATACTTTGCTTGGTCTGGCAATAAATCTGTTCTTTCCTTCACCATAATCTGGCATTAGGAGACTGCTTTGCTGTGCATTGGAGAAAGGACCCAAATCTGGTTTCGTAACACTAATATCCAGACTTTTTTTCAACAAATACCACAATATTACAAGATCAGAGTTTGGTTGAATCTGTTGATAGGGAACCACAGATACAGAGGGTAAACTATAAAGTTACATGCAGATCTTCAACTGCACTGGAGTTGGCATCCCTCATCCATTAATTGTTCACGAGTCAACTGTTCTTATCATCTATTAATGTGTGTGACATTCTGGTAGCAACTACAAGGACATGTGCCAATGTGAAAGCTTCTAATTTTTTAAATCTGTGGTATTATGGGGTGAGTTATGTTCCCCCTCAAATCCATATGTTAAACCCCTAATCCCTAGTACCTTAGAATGTGACTATTTGTATATAAGACCTTTAACAAAAAGTGATTGAATTAAAATGAGGCCACTAGAGTGAACCCCAGTCCAATCAAGTTTGTTGCCATAAGGGAGATGGGATGGATGGAGGAGAGGGATGGGTGGAGGAGAGAGAGAGGTGATGGACAAGTACAAACTTTCCATTACAAAATGAAAGAATCAAAAGTATGAAATGCAGAGTGTGGGGAATATAATCAATAATAATGTAATATATTTGTATGGTGACAGATGGTAACTAGACTTATCCCATGGTGCTCATTTTTAAATATACAGAAATATTAAAACACTACTACATCGTGCACTAGGAACCAACACAGTGTTGTGTGTCCATTGTACTTCGAAAACAAACAAATAAACCAAACTCATAGAAAAAGAGATGACACTTGCTGTTGTTATCAGAGACAGAGAGTGGGGAGAAGGGAATTGGATGAAGACAGTGAAAAGGCACAAATTTCCAGTCACAAGATAAAGATAAGTACCAGGATATAATGTATAGCATAATAAATATAATGAACACTGCTCTGTATTATACATGAAAGTTAAGAGTTCACATCCTAAGACTTCACATCACAAGGAAAAAGCCTATTTTCCTCTTTCTTTAGTTTTTTATTTATACGAGGTGATGAATATTTACTAAACTTACTGTGATAATCATTAATGATGTACTCCTTAAACTTATACAATGCTACAATGCTATACGTCAATTATATCTCAATAAAACTGGAAAGAAAGAAACTAGCGAAAAATGAGGCCACTAGAGAGAGCCCTCAGAGAAGGCAATGGCACACCACTCCAGTACTCTTGCCTGGAAAATCCCATGGATGGAGGAGCCTGGAAAGCTGCAGGCCATGGTGTCGCTGAGTCGGACACAACTGAGCGACTTCACGTTCAGTTTTCACTTTCATGTATTGGAGAGGGAAATGGCAACACACTCCAGTGTTCCTGCTTGGAGAATCCCAGGGACGGGGGAGCCTGGTGAGCTGCCTCTATGGGGTCACAGAGAGTCGAACATGACTGAAGCAACTTAGCAGCAGCAGCAGCAGAACAGAGCGCCCTAATTCAGTCTGCCTGGTATCCTTATAAGAAGGGGCAATGTGGACACGTGAGGGACACTAGGGAGGCGCATTAACAGAGAAAAGACTGTGAGAGGACAGCCATCTCTGTCCAAGAGAGAGGTCTCAGGAGAAACTAACCATGCCAACACCTTGACCTTGGACCTTTTGGCTCCAGAAATGGAGGAAATTAATTTCTGCTCTTGAAGCCACTGGGTCTGTAGTATTTTGTTATGGCAGCCCTAGAGACTAACACATGTGGATAAAAGCCTGAAGCAACTCGCAGTAGTTGCTTCAGAAACTTTTCCATGTATAACATTGCATCAGTAGGGGTTAGCCCCGGGAAATAAATGCATGGAAAGACATGCTCATTTACCTTTGTTTCAGCTCTCCTGGTGGCCCATTATTCTGCTCTAAGGATATGCTACCAGGGAAGGGCCCTCCGCCCTGGCTTGCTTCTCTGTCTCTCTGGAAGGCAGTTATTCTCACCACTGTACCACCAATGCTTCTCTGCTCTTTACTTTTCTGGATACCAGTTTTGTTTCCACCAGTTTGGTTCTCTAGGCATCGCACAGCATCTCATTGTGCAGCCAAACACTTCCATAGGTATCTCTGCTGAGAACTAATCTTGCTGAACCTCAAATGGTCCCAGTGAACTACTTATCCCCCAGCTGCTTTGTGCTGCCCAGGGCCAGGATGGGGGTGAGATGGCCTTGCAATGGCATGACCCTGGAAGTGAGTGACTCCTGAGATTCTAGCATCATTCAGCCACCTCACTCTGAATTCCATCCCCAGAGGTACCGCACACCTCCTGACTATTCCTTAGCCTGGGTCCTTGGCCTTCCTTCAGAGCATATACAATTTGGTTGCAGTACATAGAAGATGGGCTTCTTTGGTGGCTCAGTGGTAAAGAACTTGTCTGCCAATGGAGGAGACATGGGTTCAATTCCTGCGTCAGGAATATCCTCTGGAGAAGGAAATGACTACACAGTCCAGTATTCTTGTCTGGGAAATCCCATGGACAGAGGACCTGATGGGCTACAGTCCATGGGGTCATAAGGAGTCGGAAATGACTTAGCAACTGAGCATGCATGCACACTGGAGATATTTACAGAAGATTTATATGTGTGTGTGTATGTATGCATGCATATATATATACACATTCTTCATTTCAGAAAACTCGTCCATTTAGAGAACTCCCTTAATAGCAGTACACAAATCTTCATAAACATGTATTTCTAAATGTTATTAATTACATATAAACAGTCAATGAAATATATATATATACATATATATACCCTGAAAATAAGTGCTAAATGTATTCTTCAGGTATTCAGGGGGGAGTTTGTCTTGTCTTGATGCTATTAACATAAAAATGGCTTCATAAAACAAGGAGTTTGAAGGACAGGATTTTAAAAATGTTTAGAAGGTGGACTCTTCAAATCAAGCAATATAGAGAGATGAATAATAAGTACCATATATCTAATCCAGAAACTTCAGAGAAGATGTGGCAAGCCTGGCTTTGCCATTTCCCAGCTGTGTAGCACAGAACAAATAACAGCCTCTCTGAACTTCTATTTCCTCATGGGTTTATTTAGATGATTAGAAATAGCCTACATAAAATGACTTACTTTGTGCCAGGCAAATGGCCTGGATTCACTAAATGGTTTTACACTTATTATCATTGTTTCTTGATTAATGCAAATCTAACCACCATCATCTCAGCAGGACTCATTTTAGCACTCGCATGACAGACATCAGAAATCAAAATTGACCTTAGCAATGATTTAGTCCAGTCTCCTCTTTTTTTTTTTTTTTTTTTCAGAGAAAATGAATGCCCAGAGAAATTAAATGACTTGCCCCAGGTTACAGAACCAGTTGGTGGCAGTGACAGTCAGCCATGGATAAGATTTCTTACTCAGGTTCAATATACTCTTCATTTCAGAGAACTTCCTAATAGCAGTACACAAATCTTCATAAACATGTATTTGTAAATGTTCACTAATTATATATAGATAGTCAGTGAACTGAAATAAATGGAATAATTATTAAATCTAAGTGCTGTGGTCCTCCTGGACATTTACACTCAGGACAACTCCAACATATAGAGTAATTGAGGGTTCTTGATTATCTTTAACAAATCTAATCTTCCTCACAAGCCCTGACCCTGTCAACAGGGACAGAGTTCATGGTGGAGATTTTAACTGGCTAATTAATAGCATCTCAGACTCTGGCTTGAACGCTGTTCTGGGAAAGTGCTTTGTTTTATAGACGGCCATTCGCAAATCTCAAAATGGCTATTGGGAATGTGGGAAAGGGACAACAAGGGGTCTCTGGCCTCTGCAGAGATGGAGGGGAGACCTGGGACCCCTAGAGTGCCCTCTGCATGTCTGGGTCCTCCCAGATCTCAGCTATGCAATGGCTTCTTCAACCCCAGGCTTACTGCACCATGTTCTGAGATGCAGTATAAATATGTGAATTGTTCTGTTGCACACTTGAGAGCTTTGCTGTCCTCCCCATCCCTTTTCAAAAAGCCCAGCCATCTGGTGCCAAATGAGGCTATCTCTGCTGTGCCTTTGCACCACAGCCACTTTGCTTCATCCCAGGGTAGCCACCCACAAGCCAGTCGGCAAGCTCTGGTTTCAGCTATCCTCCTCCAACCTGTCTGTGGGAAATGTGGGTGCTTCCAAGTCCCAACCTTGCCCTGTGAAACAAAGGAAGCCCTGAGCATTTGCTCAGGTTCTCTCTCTGCTTAGCAATACCATAACTTCATTTTTTTTTTTTTTCTGTGCCATGGCTGACTCATGTTGTCACACTTTCCAGAGTTCAAAATTGAAATGGGCAGAAGACCCTTCTGACTGGGCTTTCCCCTAAGATAACTCCACACCTCTGACTGGATTTTAGAAGAGCTGGTGAAAGTCATGACCCTTGTATCTCATTCTTTGCTTTTTTTCTCCACTTGATATCTTTTCCCCCAACTTTATTGGATCATAAAGGACTCTCATTACTCATCCTCTTCAGTGTACCCCAAACTCCTCTTCTGACATAATTTCCTGTTCTTTCTCTGCACTTTGGATAATATTAACTATCTATGATTTGAGTCAGATAGGTTATTGGAGTCTGAAGCATCTAGGAACTAGTACATACCTAAGACAAATGATATTGATATTTATGTCAAAAAATGGCTTAAAACTCTTCAGTGATTTCTCTTTTCACTGGATTAAAAGACATACTTCTGGCCAAAACTTGTAGGGCCTGGTCTCTCCCTCTTCTCCTCCCTCTAATTTCATCTCAGACCTCTCCCCTCTTGGTTACTACACCCTGACTACACATATCAAATCAAGGAAACTGATTCCCCAGGGATCTTGACAGAACCAGTTTATTTTTGTTTTGTAGGTCTTCGCTGAAACATCATGTGTTCAAAGAGGAATTCCCTGAGTTTCTTATTAGAAGATTTTGAAAATAACCCATCCTTTCCAGCATTGGTTTCCAGCACAATACCTTGGTTCTATCTCTTATAGAACTCAGGACAATTTGAAACTGTTTTGTTCATTAGTACGTTTGTTCATTAGTACGTTTGTTCATTGTCTTTTTCTCAATAGAAAAGAAAATGCATGGGCCAAAGACTGTGTTTACCTTCTTCACAGTTGTATGCCTAGAACTAAATAGTGTCTGGAGTATAGTTTGTGATCAATAAGTAAGGAATATATTGATGTGCATATAACGAAGAGAAGGAAATGGCAACCCACTCCAGTACTCTTGCCTGGAAAATCCTATGGACAGAGGAGCATGGTAGGCTACAGTCCATGGGGTCGCAGAGAGTCAGACACGAGTGAGC
>SJYX01007399.1:579482-597602 GCA_006410675.1 Oreotragus oreotragus
ATTCTATTTCTTGCAATTAAGAACCCTGAACATATAGCCATGAAACACGCTTAGAAAGATTAAAGAAAAAATAAGATTCATTCACTCCCAGGATCATTTGTTTACTATTTCAATTTATTCATTTTCTCTGTGATTCTTTAATAAATAATTAACTCATTCAAAATGTTTATTGTGCAACATAATGCATGTTGTCTTAGTATTTGTGGGAGGTGAAACAATAAATATTACAAAAGGACCTTGCCCTCAAGGACTTTGTGTAAAGTTGACTCAACCATGTTAGAAAACAGAAAGTGACCAGTGCTATCGAAGGTACAGTGGTAGTCTGCTATGAAAGTTCAGAGAAGAGAGCAATTGAGCACAGATAAAAAATCACCTCTTTAAGAAAAGAAATGGCATAGTAGATGAGACTAAAAGATTTGAATGGAAAGATGAGATAAATATCTTATCTAGAGAAGGCATGAAGGAGGGAAAATATGTGGCATATGACAATTGGGCTTCCCTGGTGACTCCAACAGTAAAGAATCTGCCTGCAATACAGGAGATCCAGGTTCAATTCCTGGGTTGTAAGATCCCCTGGAGAAGGGAATGGCTACTGACTTCAGTATTCTTGCCTGGAGAATTCCATGGACAGAGGAGCCTGGTGCAAAGAATTGGACATGACTGAGCAACTAACACACACACACACGAGTAACAGTCACACTTAGTTTTCACACAGTATGAATGGACCCACAAAAGGACAAAATTGCAAAGTCCAGATTATAAGAGCTTGGAAAGTCCAGAACATAACACCTGAGTGTGTGCACAGGTGTTCTGACTTAAATTTGCAACCCTTGATGGATTATGAAAAAGGAGTATTTTAAAAAAGGTATAATTTTATATATTACTAGCTTCATTGAGATATAACTCACATATTATACCATTTACCAATTTAAAGTATAAAATTCTTTTTTTTCTATCTGCAATGTTTCATAGCTTTCAGACTATAGGTTTTGTACATTTTGTTAAGTTTTCTCTAAGTATTTTACTCTTCTTGATAGTATTGTTAATGAAATTATGTTTCTTGATTTCATTTTTAGATTCTTCATTGCAAGTATATGGAAATACTATGGACTTTTGTGTACTGACCTCACATCTTGAAACCTTCCTGAACTATTAGTTAATAGTTTGGTTTTTTTTAGTGCTTTTCTTAGGATTTTCTATAGATAAGATCATGTCATCTGCAAATAGACTTTTCTAAAACATTTCTTCCTTTCTAATATGGATGATTTTAATTTATTTTTCTTAACTAATTACCCTGGCTAATCTTCTAGAAATATATTAAAGAAGCAAGAGAAAACCTCAGTGGTTTTATTTTTCACCATTAAGTATGATATTGTTGCTGTTTAGTCATTAAGTTGTGTCTGACTCTTTGTGACCCCAAGAACGGTAGCCCACCAGGCTTCTCTGTCCTTAATATGGATGCTTTTAATTTATTTTTCTTAATTAATTACCCTGGCTAATCTTCTAGAAATATATTAAAGAAGCAAGAGAAAACCTCAGTGGTTTTATTTTTCACCATTAAGTATGATATTGTTGCTGTTTAGTCATTAAGTTGTGTCTGACTCTTTGTGACCCCAAGAACGGTAGCCCACCAGGCTTCTCTGTCCATGGGATTTCCCAGGCAAAAATACTGGAGTGGGTTGTCATTTTCCTTCTCCAAGTGTAATGTTAGCTATCGGTTTTTCACAGATGCCACTTATAAGGTTGAAAAGTTTCCTTATGTTTCTAGTTGTTGAGTGTTTTGATTATGAGGGCAAGTCAAGAAAGTTATTCTGATGTTTGTATTTAAAAGAATTGGAAATTGAAGATACTGAAGATGTTATTCAGATATCAAGGCAAAATGTGATGACAGCCTAAATTAGAGTACCAAATATGTCATAGGTATGGATGAGAGAGATATGAGAAGGTGCTAATGATAAGTACTGGTGACTGAGTTGACAAAAATGACAATGTAGCAGGAGATGCCTACCTGGGTACCTGAGGGTGTGAAACATAAGAGAACATGGCTAAGAGCCTGGATGAAATACTAACTTCACTCTTTCTTAGTTATATGTCCTTGGCTGAGCAACACAGCCTCTGTGGCCTCATTTTCTTAGACTATAGAATGTAGATATAATAATTGTCTCACAAATTTCCTGTGAATATTAAATGTATTATTATATGTGAAGCAAAAATGCCTGGCTCTGAATGCTACCTGTAATTATTATTATTTCAAAAGAAACTATTATTTTCTTACTTTGTGAACAAATTCAAATATGTAATCATCAAACTGGTACTTTTGAGCCAAACAGTGCACAGAAAAATAATTGTCTAATAACAATGAAAAGGGCAATGCACTGATTCTACTGGTGCAAAATATGTTTATCATAGGTAAATGATAGAAAACATATTTTGAAATGGTATGTTCACATATTTAGGGAAGTGGCTTGTTTCCTTATCCAAAACTAAAACTGTTAATGAGAAGATAGCATAAAATAAAGGCTCAGAAGTTTTCAGAAATAGGTATGCTATTAATATACATAAAATTTGTCTTTACAGAGAAAAAGTACATATTAAGTAAATCTAATCAAACACACAACCACAGCTAAATTGCCTTACCCTCGTCTAAGACATGCACACACCTGCCTAACAGAAGGAATAAAATGTCATGTCTCTAGGAAACTACTGCAGTTAATCAACATCAACAATATTTTATTCCTGAACATTTCTTTTATCAAAATCAGAGTAAGCACCTAATTATTAATAGAACATAGAACATAGTGATAATACAGAATATTACATTTAAAATATCTATATTTGATCCTTATTCAACTTTTATATTCATATAACTGCTTAATAATGTAGAATAGATTTTTAATAAATATATTAAAATTTTATTCCAAAATAATATTTTATGTTATGGACTAAATAAAGCCAATAATGGCCCCCCAAAAATTTCATAGTGTAAAACAGAATGAAGGTCAGTTCATTTATCCTATACATTTTACTTTAAATTCTATACATGAATTTTTATAAATCCTTGATGTTACAAGTCAAAAGGTCTCATGTATTCTATGCATTAATAAGTTCAACTTGTTTTCATCTCAAACTAATGAGGATTAAAACCTTAATATTATTTTCATCAATAGGTCACACTTTTCTCATCCTATTTTAAGATTCTTTCTTAAACTGTCAATCTTAACCAACTTGGAATTAAATACAAATAACAAGGTCAGTAAATCTATTTGCTATGCAGTATACTTTTATCTGGGCTTCCCTGGTAGCTCAGATGGTAAAGTGTCTGCCTACAATGCAGGAGATTCGGGTTCGATTCCTGGGTCGGGAAGATCCCCTAGAGAAGGAAATGACAACCCACTTCAATATTCTTGCCTAGAGAATTCCATGGACCGAGGAGCGTGGTAGGCCACAGTCCATGGAGTCGCAAAGAGTCAGACACGACTGAGCAACTTCACTCACTCACTCATACTTTTATTTAAAAGTATTGCACCTTAACGGAATATATGACACAGTTCTAGTGTCTCAGTTCCAAGTTATACTTAATAAAGTTTTATAACAGAAGTACTGGAGAATAAAAAAATTAAGTGAATACTGCTATTATAAATAGACAGATTCATGTCAATGTATGCCAAAACCAATACAGTACTGTAAAGTAAAATAAAGTAAAAATAAAAATTTTAAAATAAAAAAAAATAAGACAAAAACTTCCTAAAAGCAATTTAGATCTAGGTTTTAGAAACTTTATAAAAAAAATATTATTTGACCCAAGACCTCTACATTTAGGAATCTATATTACAAACGTAATCAGAAACATTGACAATGATATATGTGCAAGGTCAGTTATCTACTAGAACTTGCAATATATATATGTATTTATAATGCATATGTTCATTTATGTAATAACATCTATAGCATACAATGTTAAAATTAGTTTATATGTCTAAAAATAGGGATTTTATAGTACAATAATATGATAAAATAATATAAAACATTCAATAATGGTGCGTTTGAAGAAATTTCACTGATTTGTAAAACTGTTCATGAAACAAAGTAAAAAAAAGAAATAAAATTATAAACATATCCTTATCTTAATTTATTCATATATTTTTATCTGCATATGTTTTTTCAGTTCTGATTGGCTATAACAAATATTTTTCCCTGAGGCCTAGGGCTCGTCAAGAGTCATGTTAAAATGGAAATTTTTTGGTCACCTGTCAACAAGAGAAATTTAAGCCAAGAAGACTTAGATATTAAATGGGTTTAAGCAATTTGGTTACCATATAATCAGCGGAATTAAAGACCATCATAATTTTAGAAACATTAAGTATGTGATTGGTTCTTAGTTTTATGCTTTAGGTGACCTGGGGGATTAGTTTGCTCTGGAATCCATAGCTCTGGACCATCCTTGATATGATTAGGAAATATATTTCCTGTTGCCTTGCCACTCTTGGCCAGACTAAACCCAGCTGACACCATAAAACTGAAGGTCCTATGACCAATTTTCTCTGATGGTCAAAAGTAAAAGGATGTATACAGACCAGTGCACTTAACACACTATCTTCATAGCTAGACCTGCTAATACAAATGTGGCTCCTCCTTTGGTCAAACAAGACAGATAATTGTGGGGTTCCCTTCACTCTTCTATGCCATTAGGAAAGTGTCCTGGAAGAGCAGGAAATTGCAACTACTAACTCTCTTTGACTAGATGTGGGCTTCCCCGGTGGCTCAGAGGGTAAAGAATTCGCCTGCAGTGCAGGAGACATGGGTTTGATCCCTGGGTTAGGAAGATCCCCTGAAGGAGGGCATAGCAACCCACTCCAGTATTCTTGCCTGAGGAACACCCATGGACAGAAGAGTCTAGTGGGCTATAGTCCAGGGGGTTGCAAAGAGTTGGACATGACTGAGTGACTAAGCACATACACACCCAAGCTTGGTCAGTTTGATTTACTGTTACCAAATACCATAGACTGGGGGGCTTAAACAACAGATATTTATTTCTTCGATTCTGGAGGCTGGGAAATCCAAGATTAGGGTGTCAGTATGGGCAGGTCCTTAGTGAGGGCTCTGTTTCTAGCTTGTAGACATCCCCCTTCTCACTATGTCCTCACTTGGACAAGAGACAGACAGCTATAGTCTCTTCCTCTTCTTGTAAGGATACTAATTCTATCATGGGGGCCCTTCCCTCATGACCTCACATAAACCTAATTACTTCCCAAAGTCCCACCTCCAGACACCATCAAACATCAGGGGCTTAAGACTTTCATATGAATTGGGTGGGGGGACACAAATCCATAAGACTAGGGATCTTGTTTTTCTTTCCTGCAAGGTCTCAGAAAGATAGGGAGACCATCTGTCAATAAAGCTTATATATATTTCAGCAATAGATCATTGTAAAGCCTTAGGAATTTTGAGGAAAAAGAATCTGCTTGCGACTACATGACTATACCCAGAAATCATGTACTTAGTCATATGATACATACATTGCTGTTGTCGTAGTTCAGTTGCCCAGTCGTGTTTCTTTGCAACCCCGTGGACTTCAGCACTCCAGGCCTCCCTGTCTCTCACCATCTCCCAAAGTTTGCCCAAGTTCATGTCCATTGCATTGGTGATGCCACCCAGTCATTTCATCCTCTGATGGCTTCTTCTCTTTGTGCCCTCAGTCTTTCCCGGTATCAGAGACTTTTCCAATGAGTCAGCTATTCGCATCAGATCACCAAAATACTGGAGCTTCAGCTTCAGCATCAGTCCTTCCAAGGACTATTCAGGACTGATTTGCTTTAAGATCGACTGGTTTGATCTCCTTGCTGTCCAAGGGACTCTCAGGAGTCTTCTTCAGTACCATAGTTCAGAAGAATCAATTCTTCAGCACTCTGCCTTCTTTACTGTCCAGCATTCACAACCGTTCATAACCACTGAGAAGACCATAGCCTTGACTATATGGACCTTTGTCAGCAGAGTAATGTCTCTGCTTTTCAACACACTGTCTAGGNAGAATCAATTCTTCAGCACTCTGCCTTCTTTACTGTCCAGCATTCACAACCGTTCATAACCACTGAGAAGACCATAGCCTTGACTATATGGACCTTTGTCAGCAGAGTAATGTCTCTGCTTTTCAACACACTGTCTAGGTTTGTCATCGATTTTCTTCCAAGAAGCAAACGTCTTCTGATTTCATGGCTGTAGTTACCATGATTTTAGGGTCCAAGAAGAGAAATCTGTCACTACTTTCACCTTTTATCTTTCTATTTGCCATGAAGTAATGGGGCCAGATGCCATGATCTTAGTCTTTTTAATATTTAGTTTTAAGCTAGCTCTTTCACTGTCCTCCTTCACTCTCATCAAGAGGCTCTTTAGTACAATCAATACATTTATACACACCTATAAACGGATGTGGAAGCAATGGAAATAAATCACCAACAATTCTCTCAAAGATTGAATTGCAAATAAACAATTTCTTCTTACATTTATAAAGATTTTTCTACTAATTTTTGCAAAAAAACGTAATCATAAAATACATGCAGTTGTAAAGATCTGGCATCTAATACCTCTATCAAGAGCTGAGGATTTGCACCATGAATGTCACTCCCCACGTTATTATAATACCTCTAACTTTACTTCTGTAGACAAAATCCTATTGAAGTAAGACACATTAAAAGATATAAGATTAAAAGATGTCCATGGTCAGAGGATAAAGCGTCTGCCTGCAATGCAGGAAACCTGGGTTCGATCCTTGGGTTGGGAAGATCCCCTGGAGAAGGAAATGACAACCCACTCCAGTATTCTTGCCTGGAGAATCCCATGGACAGAGGAGCCTGGTGGGCTACAGTCCACGGGGTCACAAAGAGTCGGACACGACTGAGCGATTTCACTTTATGGTATTCATCAGTCAGTGAATCTTTGCCTGAGTAATGAATATTCAATTTTATCCCATATTTAAATGCAAAGGCTTAAATTTACTTGCAGCATGTTCAGCTATATAAGGGAAAAAAATCTTTATTATGTCTTTAGATTGTTTGATCTTCCTCTTGAACCTCACGAACTGTGAGAGAGAAGGGAGATCTTACTCAGTAAATCACACAGTCTAAGCTCAATGTGATAATGGAAATAGTCACTTTAAGCAAAATGCTCAATTTTCTCTTTACACGTCTTTCCTCCTTTCCTTCTCAAGATGGCATTTGATATATAAGAGGGACATTGTACTAGTCGAGAAAAATTTCTGCTGATGCTGTTACTCACCGGGGCATTTTCTAGTCACTTTAGCCGCCTCTCTTCTAGTAATTATCCTGTTACCCTGTCTGGTGAGTGCTCATCTTGGTGATCCAGTGTAACATGTGGACTAGCTCACTTCCCGAGTATTCTTCAGAGCCTTCTCAGCACTCATAGATGACCAATCCTCTCTAATGCTGCTCTATACCTATGGTCTAGATGCTGGCCAAAAGGTCCTCTCCTCAGCCTTTCTAGTGCCTTTGGAAGGCTCCAACTACTTCCTGTGCGTCCCATCCCCAAGAAGCCTGGGAGAATCTCCGAGTCCCATTCATATAAGAGAGGAACAAGGTGCAGTTTAAAACGGCTGAACAGTAATCCTTCCTTTAATTAATTGCACTGAGATACCAGGTTTCTTTGCCGTGGGACTGCTCTCCAAGTTCATGCAAGGGCACAGTTAAGGGATAAGAACTGATGGAAGAAACAACCTAACGTTAAAGGAAATGTGTCCAAATCCTGTATATTATAATAACACTTACACTAATCCAATGCTAAGTACTGCTGCTGCTGCTCCTGCTAAGTCGCTTCAGTTGTGTCCGACTCTGTGCGACCCCAAAGACGGCAGCCCACCAGGCTCCCCCGTCCCTGGGATTCTCCAGGCAAGAACACTGGAGTGGGTTGCCATTTCCTTCTCCAGTATATGAAAGTGAAAAGTGAAAGTGAAGTCGCTCAGTCTTGTCCTACTCTTAGCGACCCCATGGACTGTAACCCACCAGGCTCCTCCGTCCACGGGATTTTCCAGGCAAGAATCCTGGAGTGGGTTGCCATTGCCTTCTCCCATCTTATATTAATCTAATGAGCCAAAGTCCCTTTCTCTTTTTGTTTCTTTCAACATCTTTTTCTTATACCTCCCTTTCTCAAGATTAAAACCCTCCAAGAAGATAAATTAAGGAACTACTGGTCTCATTCTCTGCTATATTTTGGATCTTATTCTTCCTATTCCTATAATTTTTTCAGCACTGAAGCAAGAATCTCTTTTGCTGTTCGTTTTATACCGTATCCCCTACTGTTTTTTGTTTGTTTGTTTGTTTGTTTTACCCCCTGTTCTGGTATGACCCCAGATTTCTATATTGTAGTTCATGGTAGCACTATCCATCAAGAGGATATGCTGGAATCTTGGAGTCATCCCTCATATCTCTTTTTTCTTCATCTCCTATATTCAATTCTACCAATAATTTTGATTCTTCCTTTTATTTTTTATTTTATTTATTTTTTTTGATTCTTCCTTTTAAGTATCCCTAATTATTATCCACATCTCCATTTCTATTGCCTTCCATATCCAGCTCCAAATAATAATCATTTCCTGTCCCAGGACTACTGCAGTAGTCTCCTAACTGTTCTTGCATCTACTTTTTTTTTTTTTTTTTGTCTGTCAAGAGTTCATTCTGTATTCTGCATCTAGAGTGCTCTTTAAAAACCTCCTGCTCTGTGAGGCTTTCCATACCTACCTTCTGTCTTATCTCATACTATTTCCCTTCTCCCTCTCTGTGTTGAGTCATATTGACTTTTCTTCCCCTCCTTGTTCTCAGGGCTTCAGGGACTTAGAATGATTTCCTTCACTGTTCTTGACTCACTGTAATCCATTTTTCAGAAGTGAACACAAACAGAATTTCTTTAAGGAAAGCTTCTTTGAACTTATTAGAGTAGATGAGTTTCTTCTACAGATCACTGTAACTTTTTTTTCATAGCACAAAACAGAGGTTCCAATTATATTTATGCCTTTTTTTTTTTTTGATGTCTCTCCTATGCTGTTAGTCCTATGAAGGTAGGGGTTCAAATCTATTTGATTTTTATTACCATATTGATTACCATATTTATGTTAGTCTTAGAATCTACTACAGTGACTGGATATGGTGGGTGTTAAATAGCTAATTGTTAAATCAAGTGATACTGACTTGTTTTTCAATTTGACTGGATATAGAATATAAAAAATATGGAAAAGTCAGAGATGAGTGTCAGAGAAGAAAATGGCAACCCAATCCAGTATTCTTGCCTAGAGAATCCTGTGGACAGTGGAGCCTGGTGGGCTGTCACCTATGGGGTCGCACAGAGTTGGACACGACTGAAGCAATTTAGCATGCATGCGTGCATTGGAGAAAGAAATGGCAACACACTCCAGTATTCTTGCCTGGAGAATCCCAGGGACAGAAGAGCCTGGTGGGCTGCCGTCTATGGGGTCACNCATGCATGCGTGCATTGGAGAAAGAAATGGCAACACACTCCAGTATTCTTGCCTGGAGAATCCCAGGGACAGAAGAGCCTGGTGGGCTGCCGTCTATGGGGTCACACAGAGTCTGACACAACTGAGGCGACTTAGCAGCAGCAGCAGCAGCAGAGATCAGTGTAAGTGACAGAAGACTTACATGCACGATTTTCCTTTATCAGATATTAGCTACTTTGCTTTCCCAGTCATAAATGTTGAAGAAAAGGAAATCTCTTAAAATAATTTTATATTGATCTTCACTGAGTTATAATTGTCATTATATGAGATATTTTGAGGTTTATCATGAACCTGGAATTATCAAAACAGAAATTAAGCACTTTTGTGTGTATCTATATGTAAATATACACATAAATAGTAGCTAGGTCATGAGTATTTAAATATCTAAAAGTACTTCAAATGTTATGATTTAAGTACAGAGTCAATCTCTAAATTCATGTAATACTAGAACAAATAAACTAAAATTTTCTGTATCTTCTAATTTTATTATCAGTGTTTGCCAAATATTCCCAAATAACTGCAAACCATATATATTTTTTATTTTTAAGGATATTAAGATAGTAATCTGCTAGTAAAAATATATGGTATTTTTCAAACTCTGAGAAGGCAAAGATCATGCCACTCAGCATGNCTAAAATTTTCTGTATCTTCTAATTTTATTATCAGTGTTTGCCAAATATTCCCAAATAACTGCAAACCATATATATTTTTTATTTTTAAGGATATTAAGATAGTAATCTGCTAGTAAAAATATATGGTATTTTTCAAACTCTGAGAAGGCAAAGATCATGCCACTCAGCATGAATTTCAGTTTTATCACTACCTAAAAATATGATTTATAAACTTTCTGAATTACTATTAAAATTTATATTTAGGATATTAAAGTCTACCTGAATTAACTTGGTAGTATTTCTCTCATTTGAGACACACACACATGTCAAACAAAATAATCAGATTGTATACTACTAAAATTGATCTGGATACATTTTCTAGTTTCAAAATTAGATTCTGATGAACCTTTTTTTTTTTCCTATGAGTACTCTCATTTATATATTTTAAAGGGCTACACATAACTCTTACATAAGTAAGGATATGAAGTTTGCCTTACTAGAAAGTGTTTATTCCCATTAAAAAACAAATGAAAAAACAGATGTACCATTGTCTTTTTCACAGTCAGAGCTAATCTGAAATGGCTGATGCTAGCTCAGGGAAGTCATAAACAGATCAAATGACTTCTGGGCCAATGGAAAGCCCTACTATCTAAATGCTTTTCAGGCCAATTTGAAGAAGTAATTAGACTTACTGGAAGCTTGTGTGAATAATGCTGCAAGTACAATTATGAACTGCCCAGACATACTGCTTTCAATATAGAAGAACTTGTCCACTGGTGCTGATGGCATACATGTAAAATTCAAGATCCTGATATCAGAATGGATAAAGCTATGACAATATCATAATAGGTTAAAAATTATGGTTCATTCCTGGAATACGTTTTAGGTAAAAAGTCAGCTATCAGTCAATTGAAATATTATCAAGCTCTCCTATCTATCTTTAGCACTCAGCTTTTTTTGTTCCAAATGTAGACAAATGACTATAAATCAAAGGAGTTTACAGATAATAATAGAAAATCTTCAAAGAACTGAAATCGATAAACACATGGCAATGGCAGGCCATTGTAATGCAATTAAAGGATGTTGTGTGGATGCCTCTGAAGTGCCTATAAATGAATGTGACTTCAGTACTGCTGCCAAATTAGTCCAATGCCCCACAAATGAACTGAAAATCAAGTGCCTGGAATATTGTCTGCAGTGTCACTTTAAGATGACTGCTGTGCTATGTTACTGTGGTGATTTGTGGCAAATAGCATGGCACATATATACACCAAGATACTGCATTTAAGCTTAATCTTATTCTAATGAAAAACATGTTCACTGTTCATGAGAGTGTGTATGTCACCAGAGTTAGTATTCAACATGACTTAAAAAAATTGAAAGGATATTTTATTCAACTTATTACTAGAAGCTGATTCTGACAATATTAAAATATTTATTATAAAGATGTAATAATTAAGAAAGCAGAAACAATATGGAATGTAACTTTGTTTCTATTACCTCAAACACAGAATCATGGTTAGTGTTTTATTTGATATGTATATATTTTCTGGGGAGATTTTTTTTTTCTCTTTTTAATAGAAAGCTTGTAAATGTTAACCATGATCTGGCAGTTCCAATAAACAGGTAAATTATTTTTTTATTATTCTTTTTTTTTAATAGGAGTTTTACAAACTCCTATTTGATTAGCATTTACTCGGTGCCAGGTACTAATGAATATAAACTCATATAATATTCAAAACAACCCTGTGACACTGGTAGATATGCCCCCATTAACAGGTGATAAAACTAAGACACAGAGACGCTAAGTAATGAGTCTAGGGTCACAGAACTCGTGAGTGAAGGAACCCAATTTAAACCCAGGCAGTCTGCTTTAGAGTCTTGGCTTTGAATGTTACCTGCAACATTAACCTGCAGTATTGTTTTATACACACACACACAAATACACACACACACACACACACACACTCTTCAGTCGTGTCCGACTCTGTGCGACCCCATAGACGGCAGTCCATCAGGCTCCCCCGAGTAATTAGTGAGTAAGAAAACTAAAAATTTTTCTTAACAGAAATAGTCATGAGCATCTTTCCTTAATTATGACTGAGACACATGCTTCCTGAGTCTTTGTATTCTCTTATATCAAACTTTTTTTTTCACTTCATCCATGATGATGTAGGTTGAAAATTTCTTTTTTGTTTTTGCAGATGAATACTCCCTACTAGCACTACAATAGTTAATTGAGTATTTCCATTTTATAAAATATCTTTGAGTGTAATGACTGCAAGTACTTTGTTGAATATTCATTAACTATCCTTCTCTCACAGGGCATATAAATCCTCTGAAATGCAATACATATACACTTTAAACTTTGACATAAAATACTCATATTTCTAAGATAAAGGAGTTTTTCTTCTTTAAGCACTCTCTCAAATCATATATAATCAGGAACATTGGCAACACTGCTGCCATGAGAAGGACAGAGAGAACATCAAGAAATCCAAATGAATTCAAACCCATTAAATGTAATGGTGTGGTAAATCTCAGTGTACCATCTGCTGTAGAACACTGATACACTATTGGAATTCCACATCTTATTTACATAACAGATAAGAATGTGCTGGGAGATTTATATGGTGAATAAATACTCAGAGACAAAACTAAGTTTTTCCTATATTCACATCTGGGGATATCCACATCTGTATAAAATTTAATCTATTTCTGGTTAGCTATTCTAAAGTATAATTTAAAATGCCACCTTATCCAAATGTTATCACCAATACTGTCAGCAAAAACTAAATAATCAATAAAAACATTCTATACAATGTTGTATAAAATGTGAAATTTACCCAAAGAATTCTGCCTCTTCTATACTTAAACTGAAGGAATAGTGAAGGAATAGACTGCAAGACTATGGTATCTGTGCTTCTATTTGACAAATAAATTGGTAGTTATTCTACCTGAGAGATGTTTGACTCATATTTACCCATGAACACTTTATAAATTAGGGTAGTAATTAAAATTACATTAAACTTATCAAACTAATTAATTCTAAACACTTTGAAACCTTTAAGTCAGTCCCTAAACATTAAAAAAAAAATTGAAAGTAACATAAAATCAAATTTTAAAGTGGAGTAGTCTCTTATCCTGGAATTCAAATGAATATCCTCTTTTTCTTCATTTTTACTTATGGATTTCCCTTAAATACACATGAATCATGAAGTCTGTAGATGTTTTCATGTGGCATAGCAAGCGTGGTGTTTAATATCACATTATCTGTTTTTGTATGTGTCTTTTATAGCAGATGAAATTAGTCAGTAAGATATTTGATAAGTTATGCCTACTTTCATCTGGATTCTTTAAATTTTTTTTTTAAATTTAAAGATGTTAAAGAGGAAATCAATAGTTTTCATGATTGTATCTCAAGGTTCATGAGACACCACATTTCTTCTGGATTCTCTCCTGTGACTTTCCTCAGCAGCAATGTTGAATAATTAAGCACTTTTGCATTTACATTCAGCAACCAGGATTTAATTAAACACAGTTCCCGTCTCTTCAACTGCTCTTACCAAACCTCCAGAAGTTGAAGAGTGCTGCTGTTGACAATGGCAGTCCACCAAGTGGAAAATTATGCAAAGAAAATTGAGAAAGTAGGAAAAATGCCAGGCCTGGTGCCTTAGGGAAAGTGGAGAATATGAAAGTAAATACAGTACAGAGTATTTTGGTTATTGCTGTTGGCACTCTTCTTGATTATATAATTGACTTTGTAAATTGATATATTACATGTTTATTACTTATTATCAAATCACAGGAATAGGAAACAATTTTGTTCTTGAAAGAATTATGGCCCGTTACACAAGTCCCATCAAGAATGTATTTGGCTATGTAATTGCCCATGGTGGTAAATTGAGCTAATTTCAAGATCAGCTTTGTAAAGCAATATTTATCTGTGATTACCAATAGTTAGAGTCAATTTTTTATTATATTCACATATTTCACATAATATATGGGCCCATTTGTTTTTCATACTGCTAGAATTTTGCTAACAGGCTAAATTTAATTAGCATGTAAGTAGAATCTGGCTTCACATTACAAATATTGTGAAACCCTGGTGTCTAGGGATGTATCATTTGTTAACTAGAAAATCAGTTTAAGTTTATCATTTAACAAATGCCTAAAAACTGTAATTATTGGTCACAAATGTGTTTCTAATTCTTACAATATTTATGATGTACCTACTGTGTGAACCTTTACTGAAAAATACATGATACAAAAGTGACGATAGTCACTGTCCTCCATATGACTGCTAATTTAAATGCTTAATTGATAGTGTGTAGTATGTTGAATGAGGAGCCCCTGTCCCAAAATATGCCCATGCCCTTAAAATCTGTGATTATGGCATTATTTAGAAAATTCTTGGTAGATGTAGGTTTTAAATGAGATCATCCTGGATTTGGGTGGACCCTAAACTCAATGACAAGCTCTTAGAAGAGGTGGAGTCTTATAAGAAGATACTGAATCCTATAAGAGAAAACACAGACATGTTAAGTGAAATAAGCCAGACACAGAAAGGCAAACACTATATGCTTTCACTTATATGTGGAATCTAAAATAGTCAAACCCTTGGAAACAGAATAGAATGGCGATTGCCAGGAGCAAGGGTGGGAGGGAAAATGGAGACGTGATGGCCAAAGGGTACATAGTTCAGTTATGCAAGACAAGTAAGCTTTCGAAACATAATATACAGCATAATGTGTATGTGCATAGTGTACGTGTGTACTCAGTTGCTTCAGCCATGTCCAACTCTTTGCCATCCCATGGAATGTGGCCTGCCAGGTTCCTCTGTCCATGGGATATTACAGACAAGAATACAGGAGTGGTTTGCCATGCTCTCCTCCAGGGGATCTTCCCAACCTAGGCATCAAAACCAGGTCTCCTCCGTCTCCTGCATTACAGGCAGATTCTTTTACTGCTGAGCCACCAGGGACGCCTATACAGCATGATGTCTATAGCTGTATACTGTATTGTATACTTGGAGTTTTCTAAGAAAACAGACTGCATTTTAAGTGTTCTTTAACCCAGACACACACACAATATCATCATAATGGGGCTGGGAGGAAACTTTGGAAAGTAATGGACATACCTATGGCATTGATAGCAGTGATAGTTTCACAAGTAGCTATTGTCCCTAAATGCATTCTGTTGTGTTCATTAAATAGGTACAGCTTTTTAAGGTCAGTTGTATCTCAATGAATTGGTTTTAAAAAGAGAAAGAGAGAGAGAAGACACAGAGACATGAGCGGTAGTGGAGCGGGGTGGGGAAGCCAGTGAAAGGGTAACAAAGATTAGAGTTATGTAGTCCCAGACCAAGGAACTCCTGATGCCACCAGAAGCTGCATGAAGCAACAAGTATTCTCCCTAGAGTCTTCTTAGGGAACACAGTGCTGCCAACACCTAGATTTTCAGACTTCTGGTCTCCAGTACTGTGAGAAAATTTTCTATTAGTTTGAGCCTCAAATTATGTTAATTTGTTATGGAAACCCTAGGAAAGTAACACAACACGTTTAACATAAAACACGTGCCACTGTGGTATGGAAAGATATGAGCTTTGGAGTTAGAAAGAATATTTTTAGTCAACTATTTATTACTCATGATCTTAGGCAAGTTATAAGACTCTCCCAAGCCAGGGCTCTCTAAAATACAAAATGTAAATTGTAATGTTCAATTATTGTGAGGGTCAAATGTAATTATGTTGTGGTAGGTCTGGTCCAATAATCCAATATCTTATCCATATATTCTCCCTCCTTCACCTTCCTTCTCTGTCTCCCTTTTCTTTTTTATCCTCCCTTCTCTCTCTTGTCCATCTGTTCAATTGATTAGTTAAAATAATAATTTCTTAGCATTTGGTATATCATTTGTTATTAATCTTGAGGAAAACAATACTGAGAAAGAAAGATCATTTAACATTAAAAGAAAATAGAAAGACATTTAGCACTTCTTTTTATAAATCGACAATCACAGACAGCACTGCATGTAAGTAAAAATGATAGATTAAGAAAAAAACAACTTTACCTCTCCTCTGTGGAATAATAATTCTTTCAATGTAATTATATATGGTTTTAACTCATCCTTATAACATCCCCAATAAAGAATGCAACATAAAATGTACTTCCCTCAAAGAAACTAAGCTTCAGAGAGGTGAAAAGAGAAATGGAGTCTCAGAGTCTGTGATTTGCAGAATAATGGACTCTAATATGTCTATATCTTAATCCTCAAAGCCTGTGACTATGTTACCTTTCACAGTAAAAGAGATTTTGAAATATGATTAAGTTAAGGATCTTGAGATAAGTCTTTCTGGGAATATCTGTGTGGGCCAAATGCAAGAACAAGGGGCCTTAGAAAAGGCAGGCAGAGGGTCAGAATTAGTAAAGACAACACTACATAGAAGCAGAAATGAGGGAATGAGAAATTGGAAGATACTATGGGACTGGCTTTGAAGATGGAGAAAAATAAGGGGTTACGAGCAGGATGCAGGTGACTTCTGGATGCTAAAAAAGGCAAGAAAATTAATTCCTTCCTAAACTTTCCAAAAGGAATGCAACCCTGGCAACAATATGGCTTTAAAACTTCTGACCTGTAAAACTATAAGACAGTAAGCTTGCATTGTTTAAGCCATTAAAATTGGATTGATTTGTGGAGTACAACATGGCAGAGGAGTAGGTGGATGTGGAGTTCATCTCTCTCCATGGATACATCAGGAACACACCTTCACACACAGAAGTGCATGCAGAACACCAGCTTAGAGTGGACACGAGTACTGACCAGTGGAAAAGAATACATAGACCCATGCAAAACTCGATACGATGAAGGAACTAGGGGGAGAAATGGGAGTGTTAATAGGACTGGATCTGCCCTTGGTGGGTGGGGGAACTGAAGCAGGGGTCCAATTCCCACATAGGGGCAATTGTCTGAATCAGAGGAGAAAAACATTTAAGGCTGAGCCCAAAACAGCTGATCTGTGGCAGCCTAAATGGAATGAGAATCAGACAGTCCTTGCCACGGCCATCCATACCCCAGATAGGGATGCAGATCCCCTGGAAGGTAGCAGCTAGGAGCTGGAGTTTAGGGACTGTGGAGCAGTCCCAGTGTGAGGGCTGTTTCTGACTGTGGAGAGGAGGATCAAGGGTCTGTGAGAGGAGACAGCGGTGGGAAATGCCTGTGGAGGAAAGCTGGGCAGCCATGGAAGCAAAGTGATACTACTGAGTCACGTGCAGGGGGTGGGGCCATCACCATAGCCTCTCTCCCTCCATATGCCAGCATGGGCAGCTGAACAATAGAGAGGCTGGCCCATCAAAGGCCTGACACACTGAACTACAGAGTAGGACCCCATCCAGGGTGCCACTTTGACTGACACACAGAGCAACAGAGAAGGACCTCAGGCAAGGAAGTCTTCTAAGTGTCTGAATGGGCAGAGCTATGGAGGAAGACTGGCCAAAGAGGCCTTCTGATCACCAGCTGCAAGAGGCTCAAAAAAAGACTCTGATAGGGCCTTAACTCCTGCAGCAGAGGCAGTCCATGTCCCAGCAAACTTGGCGCTGCCAGGGTCCCTGTAAGCCAATCAGCTGCACTACCTTCACACTCACTTCTCACTGGGGCAGAGCTGCCACAGGCAAAAAAAGTCTTAAGCCTACGTGTGCAGGTTCACTTCGGTAGTGGCCAACTCTCTGAGACCCTTTAAATGGTGGCCTGCCAGGCTTCTCTGTCAAAGAGGGGAGTTCTTCAGGCCAGAATACTGAAGCGTATTGGCTAATACTGGTTGCCATATCCTTCTGGTGGGTGGGTGAAGTCGCTCAGTCGTGTCCGACTCTTTGCGACCCCATGGACTGTAGCCTACCAGGCTTTTCCATCCATGGGATTCTCCAGGCAAGAGTACTGGAGTGGGTTACCATTTCCTTCTCCAGGGGATCTTCCCGACCCAGGGATCGAACCTGG
>SJYX01007399.1:599646-617424 GCA_006410675.1 Oreotragus oreotragus
TCGTTTTCTGAATGTTGAGCTTTAAGCCAACTTTTTCGCTTTCCTCTTTCACTTTCATCAAGAGGCTTTTTAGCTCCTCTTCACTTTCTGCCATAAGGATGGTGTTGTTACGCCCGCAGTCCGAGTCCCCAAAACTGAGAGAATAAGACGTCCACAGCAATGCAAAAGCAAAAAGGGGTTTATTGCTAGCTCGAGCTAGGGCTCCCGTCTCATCCAGCACAGTGGAGTCTTGACGAGAGCCCTGAGCCCAGAACTACAGCAGTATTTATAGGCTCAGAACAAAGACAGGAAGTTGGCAAGGGCAGATTGGCTGCAGGGGTTTCCTGGTATTTACTAATTGGCCAATCTTTATTAGCTGCAGGGGTTTCTTGGTATTTACTAATTGGCCAAGCTTTATTGGCTGCAGGGGTTTCCTAACAAGAGCAGAATAAAATAAAAAGAATGAAAAGAACTGAGGACAGTCTCAGAGATCTCTGGGACTATCAAATGCACCAACATTTGAATTATAGGGATCCAAGAAAAAAAAAAAAAGGAAAAGAGGGTATGATAAAATTTTTGAAGAGATTACAGTTGAAAATTTCTCCAATATGGAAAAGGACATAGACAGTCAAGACCAAGAGGCACAAAGAGTCCTATACAAGATAAACCCAAGGAGAAACATGCCAAGACACATACTAATCAAACTAACAAAGACTAAACACAAAGAAAGAATATTAAAAGCAGCAAGGGAGAAGCAATAAGTAACATACAAGGGAAAACCCATACACTTAACATCTGATCTTTCAGCAGAAACTCTGCTGGCCAGAAGGGAATGAAAAGATATATTGAAAGTAATGAACGGGAAAAATTTACAACCAAGATTATTGTACCCAGTAAAGATCTTATTCAAAATTGATGGAGAAATAAAAAGCTTTTCAGACAAGCAAAAGTTAAGAGAATTTACTACCAACAAACCAGCTTTTCAACAAATGTTAAAGGGACTTGTATAGTTAAGAAATGCAAGAGAAGAGAAAAGATCTACCAAATCAACCCCAAACAATTAAGAAAATGGCAATAGGAACATATGTATCAATAATTACTTTAAATGTAAATGGATTAAATGCTCCAACCAAAAGACACAGACTGGCTGAATGGATACAAAAACAAGACTCATATATGTGCTATCTACAAGAAACTCACTTCAGACCTCAAGACACATAAAGACTGAAAGTGAGGGGATAAAAAATATATTCCATGTAAATGGGAAGCAGAAGAAAGCAGGAGTAGCAATTCTCATATCAGACAAAACAGACTTCAAAATAAAGAAGATTAAAAGAGATAAGGAAGGTAATGATCAAGGGATCAATCCAAGAGGAAGAAATAACATTTGTAAATATCTATGCACTCAATGTAAAAGCACCTCAATACATAAGACAAACTAACAGACATAAAAGGAGAAATTGACAGTAACAAGATCAAAAGAAAGCAGGAGTAGCAATTCTCATATCAGACAAAACAGACTTCAAAATAAAGAAGATTAAAAGAGATAAGGAAGGTAATGATCAAGGGATCAATCCAAGAGGAAGAAATAACATTTGTAAATATCTATGCACTCAATGTAAAAGCACCTCAATACATAAGACAAACTAACAGACATAAAAGGAGAAATTGACAGTAACAAGATCATAGTAGGAGACTTTAACACTTCACTCATACCAATGGACAGATCCTCAAAACAGAAAATTAACAAGGAAACACAAGTCTTAAATGATATAGTAGATGAGATGGATCTCATTGATATCTTCAGGACATTACATCCAAATTCAGAGAATATGCCTTCTCAAGTGCACATGGAACATTCTCCAGGATAGACCACATCTTGGGTTACAAATCATACCTCACTTAAGTTCAGTTCAGTCACTCAGTCATGTCTGACTCTTTGCAACCCCATGCACTACTGCACACCAGGCCTTCATGTCTATTATCAATTCCCAGTATTTACTCAAACTCCTGTCCATTGAGTTGGTGATGCCATCCCACCATCTCTCCCTCTGTCATCCCCTTCTCCTCCTGCCTTCAGTCCTAACCAGCATCAGGGTCTTTTCAAATAAGTCAGTTCTTCACATCAGGCAGTCAAAGTATTGGAGTTTNTCAAGCATTTTCTCTGACCACAACACTGAGACTAGATATCAATTACAAGAAAAAAAGAAAAAAAAAAAACTGTAAGAAAGGCTAAGACATGGAGATTAAACAACACATTACTAAATAACAGGTTACTGAAGAAATCAAAAAGGAAATAAAAAAATTTATATAACAAATGACAATGAAAACACGGCAACTCAAAACCTAGGTATGTAGCAAAAGCACTCCTAACAGGGAAGTTTATAGCAATATAATCCTACCTCAAAAAAAAAAAAAAAAACAAGAAAAACATCAAATAGACAGCCAAACCTTACACCTAACACAACTGGGAAAAGAAGAAGAAGAACAAAAAAAATTAGTTGAAGGAAAGAAATCAAAGATCTGAGCAGAAATGAATGAAAAAGAAATGATAGAAACAATAGTAAAGATTAATAAAACTAAAAGCTGGTTCTTTGAGAAGATAAACAAAATTGACCAACCTTTAGCCAGACTTATCAAGAAAAAAGTGGGGAAGAATCAAATCAACAAAAACTAGAAATGAAAAATGAGAGGTTACAACAGACAATGCAGAAATACAAAAGATTATAAAGACTATTGTGAACAACTATATGGCGATAAAATGGATAACCTGGATGAAATGGACAGACTCTTAGAAAAATTCAATCTTCCAAGAGTGAACCAGGAAGAAATAGAAATTATGAAGAATCCATTACAAGCACTGAAACTGAAGCTGTGATCAAATATCTCCCCAAAAACAAAAGCCCAGGATCAGATGGCTTCACAGGAGAATTCTATCAAACATTTAGAGAAGAGCTAATGTCTATCCTAAAACTGTTTCAAGAAATTCCAGAGGAAGGAACACTTCCAAACTCATTCTATGAGGCCACCATCACTCTGATACCTAAGCCAGACAAAGACAACACAAAAAAAGAAAACAACAGGCTGATATCACTGATGAATATAGATGCAAAAACCCTCAAAAATTTTAGCGAACAGAATTCAGCAACACATTAAAAAGCTCATACACCATGATCAAGTTGGGTTTATTCCAGGGATGCAAGGATTCATCAATATACAGAAATCAATCAATGTGATACACCATATTAACAAATTAAAAGGTTAAAAACCATATGATAATCTCAATAAATGCAGAAAAAGCCTTTGACGAAATTCAGCACCCATATATGTTTAAAACTTTTCAAAAAATGGACATAGAAGTAACCTACTTCAACATAGTAAAGGCCATATATGATAAATCTACAGCAAATATTATTCTCAATGGTGAAAAACTGAAAGCATTCACTCTAAGATAAGGATCAAGACAAGGGTGTCAACATTCAGCATTATTATTCTACACAGTTCTGGAAGTCCTAGCTACAGAAATCAGAGAAGAAAAATAAATAAAAGAAATCCAGATGAGAAAAGAAGAAGTAAAGCTCTCACTTTTTGCAGATGACATGATACAGTACATAGAAAACCCTAAAGATAGTATCAGAAAATTACTAGAGCTAAAGGTTCTGGATACAAAATCAATAAATACAAATCACTTGCATTTCTATATACTAATAATGAAAAATCAGAAGGAGAAACTAAGGAATCAATCCCATTCACCATTGCAACAAAAAGAATTAAATATCTAGGAATAAACTTACCTAAGAAGACAAAAGAACTGTACACAGACAGTTTTAAGACAATGATTAAAGAAATCGACAACCTCTTTAATAAATGGTAAGAGAATGTACATATAAAAGAATAAAATTAGAACACTTTCTAACAATCACCATACACAAAGATTAAACTTAAAATGGATTACAGATCTAAATGTAAAACCAGAAACTATAAAACTCTCAGAGGAAAGCATAGGCAGAACACTCAATGACATAAATCAAAGTAAGATCCTCTGTGACCCACCTCCTAGAGTAACAGAAATAAAAACAAAAGCAAACAAGTGGGACCTGATTAAACTTAAAAGCTTTTGCAGAGCAAAGGAAACTATAAGCAAGGTGAAAAGAGAACCCTCAGAGTGCGAGAAAATAATAGCAATTGAAACAACTGACAAAGGATTAATTTCCAAAATATACAAGCAGCTCATACAACTCAATGCCAGAAAAACAAACAACTCAATCACAAAGTGAGAAAAAGACCTAAACAGATATTTCTTCAAAGAAGACATACAGGTGGTTAATAAACACATGAAAAGATGCTCAACATCACTCATTATTAGTGAAATGCAATCAAAACCACAATAAATATCACCTCACACTGGTCAGGAATCATCAAAAAGTCTAAAAACAATAAACGCTGGAGAGGGTGTGGGGAAAAGGGACCATTCTTGCACTGTTTGTGGGAATGTAAACTACTACAGGCACTATGGAAGATGGTATGGAGATTCCTTTAAAAACTAAGAATAAAACCACCATATGACCCAGCAATCCCACTCCTAGGCAAATACCCTGAGGGAACCAAAATTGAAAAAGACTCATGTATCCCATTGTTCCTTGCAGCACTATTTACAATAGCTAGAACATGTAAGCAACCTAGATATCCACTGACAGATGAATAGAGAAAATGTGGTACATATATACAATGGAATATTACTCAGCCATAAAAAGGAACACACTTGAGTCAGTTCTGATGAGGTGGATAAGCAGAGAATACTATTTATACAGCATGAAGTGAGTCAAAAAGAGAAATAAATATATTATATTCTAATGCACACACATAGAATCTAGAAAAATGTAATGAATTTATTTACAAGGCAGCAATGGAAAAACAATGAAAGTGAAAAAGAGATTCAAGGGATTAGATCTGATAGACAGAGTGCCTGAAGAACTATGGACAGAGGTTCATGACACTATACAAGAGGAAGTGATCAAGACCATCCCCAAGAATAAGAAATGAAAAGGGCAAAATGGTTGTCTGAGGAGGCCTTACAAATAGCTGTGAAAAGAAGAGAAGCAAAAGGCAAGGAAAAAAAGAAAGATATACTATTTGAATGCAGAGTTCCAAAGAATAGCAAGGAGAGATAAGAAAGCCTTCCTCAGTGATCAGTGCACAGAAACAGAGGAAAACAATAGAAGGAAAATGACTAGAGATCTCTTATAGAAAATTAGAGATATGAAGGGAACATTTCCTGCAAAGATGGGCACAAAAAAGGACATAAATGGTGTGAAACTAACAGAAGCAGAAGATATTAAGAGGTGGCAAAAATACAAAGAAGAACTATACAGAAAAGATCTTCATGACCCAGATAACCACGATGGTGTGATCATTCACCTAGAGCCAGACATCCTGGAATGTGAAGTCATGTGGGCCTTAGGAAGCATCACTAAAAACAAAGGTAGTGGAGGTAATGGAATTCCCATTGAGCTATTACAAATCCTGAAAGATGGTGCTGTAAAAGTGCTGCACTCAATACGTCAGCAAATTTGGAAACTCAGGAATGGCCACAGGACTGGAAAAGTTCAGTGTTCATACCAATCCCAAAGAAAGGCAATGCCAAAGAATGCTCAAACTACCACACAATTGCACTCATTTCACACACTAGCAAAGTAATGCTCAAAAATCTCCTAGCCAGGCTTCAGCAGTACATGAACTGTGAACTTCCAGTAGTTCACGCTGGATTCAGAAAAGGCAGAGGAACAAGAGATCAAATTTCCAACATCCAGAAATCATTGAAAAAGCAAGATGAAAAAGCAAGAGTCCAAGAAAAACATCTACTTCTGCTTTATTGACTATGCCAAAGCCTTTGACTGTATCAATTGCCAAAGGTGGAAAATTCTTCAAGAGAAGGGAATACCAGACCACCTGACCTGCCTCCTGACAAATCTGTATGCAGATCAAGAAGCAACAATTAGAACCAGACATGGAACTAAACAATGGTTCCAAATCGGGAAAGGAGTATGTCAAGTCTATATATCATCACCCTGCTTATTTAACTTATGTGCAGAGTACATTATGTGAAATGCCAGGCTGGATGAAGCATAAGCTGGAATCAAGATTCCTGGGTGAAATGTCAGTAACCTCAGATATGCAGATGATACCACCCATATGGCAGAAAGTGAGGAACTACTAACAGGCCTCTTGTTGAAAGTGAAAGAGAGAGTGGAAAAGTTGGCTTAAAACTCAACATTCAGAAAACTAAGATCATGGCATCCAGTCCCATTACTTCATGGTAAATAGATGGGGAAACAGTAGAAACAGTAACAGACTTTATTTTGTGGGGGAGCTCCAAAATCACTGCAGATGGTGACTGCAGTCATGATATTAAAAGATGCTTGATCATTGGAAGAAAAGTTATGACCAAGATAGACAGCATATTAAAAAGCAGAGATATTACTTTGCCAACAAAGATCCATCTAGTCAATGCTACATTTTTTCCAGTAGTCAAGTATGATTGTAAGAGTTTGACTATAAAGAAAGCTGAGCACCAAAGAACTGATGCTTTTGAACTGTGGTGCTGGAGAAGACTCTTGAGAGTCCCTTGGTTTGCAAGGAGATCCAACCAGTCAATCCTAAAGGAAATCAGTCCTGAATATTCATTGGAAGGACTGATGTTGAAGCTGAAACTCCAATATTTTGGCCCTCTAATGTGAAGAACTGACTCATTGGAAAAGACCGTGATGCTGGGAAAGATTGACGGCGGGAGGAGAATAGGACAACAGAGGAAGAGATGGTTGGATGGCATCACCGACTTGCTGGGTATGAGTCTGAGTGAGCTTAGGGAGCTGGTGATGGACGGGGAAGCCTGATGTGCTGTGGTCCATGGGATCACAAAGGGTCTGACACTACTGAGTGACTGAACTGAACTGAGTGGAGAAAAAGACATAGAGAATAGACTCAAGAGCATGAAGAGAGGGGAGGAGAGGGTGAGAAATATGGAAAGAGTGACATGGAAAGCTGCATTACCATATGAAAAATAGATACTTAACCAGAATTTGCTGTATGGCTCAGGAAACTCAAACAGGGACTATGTATCAACCTAGAGGGGTAGGATGGTGCAGGAGATGGGAGGGAGGTTCAAAAGGAAGAGAGATTCATTTTGAGGTTTGACAGAAAACAACAAAATTCTGTTAAGCAATTATCCTTCAATAAAAAATTAAAAAGAAAAGAAAAAAAAAGTTTCAAAAGAATTCACCACCATTAGTACATATAGTGCTTTGGTGCAACAATCTGCTCACAAAAATAAACCAAAGTTAACTGAGAAGAACATAAAGGAAATCAGTCCTGAATATTCATTGGAAGGACTGATGTTGAAGCTGAAACTCCAATATTTTGGCCCTCTAATGTGAAGAACTGACTCATTGGAAAAGACCGGGATGCTGGGAAAGATTGACGGCGGGAGGAGAATAGGACAACAGAGGAAGAGATGGTTGGATGGCATCACCGACTTGCTGGGTATGAGTCTGAGTGAGCTTAGGGAGCTGGTGATGGACGGGGAAGCCTGATGTGCTGTGGTCCATGGGATCACAAAGGGTCTGACACTACTGAGTGACTGAACTGAACTGAGTGGAGAAAAAGACATAGAGAATAGACTCAAGAGCATGAAGAGAGGGGAGGAGAGGGTGAGAAATATGGAAAGAGTGACATGGAAAGCTGCATTACCATATGAAAAATAGATACTTAACCAGAATTTGCTGTATGGCTCAGGAAACTCAAACAGGGACTATGTATCAACCTAGAGGGGTAGGATGGTGCAGGAGATGGGAGGGAGGTTCAAAAGGAAGAGAGATTCATTTTGAGGTTTGACAGAAAACAACAAAATTCTGTTAAGCAATTATCCTTCAATAAAAAATTAAAAAGAAAAGAAAAAAAAAGTTTCAAAAGAATTCACCACCATTAGTACATATAGTGCTTTGGTGCAACAATCTGCTCACAAAAATAAACCAAAGTTAACTGAGAAGAACATGAGTCAGGTCAGAAAGTGATGAAATAATAATGCAATGTGTTATGAAAATAAGGAAAGCTGAAATAAATAAAGATGATTTAGAAAAAAAAAGTATTGATTTGTTAAAGCAACAGTAGGAAACTAATACAGAGCCCATGGCCACTTTTTTAATGATTACGTTTATTCCCCTTCTCAGAAACCACCTCCTTATGTGACTGAAGTCATACATTTCTCAAGTGGATAAGAGCTATATTTTAATTCCAAGTTTTTTCTGTCCTGAATTTCAGTTTAGGAAAACATACGTGAGAATGGAGATTTAAATAGTAATTTCTGTAATTAAATTTGAAAAGAATTATATTTATCTGACTCTTCATGACTGAAATGCATTTACTTCATTCACCCTTTTGCTTAATTTAACATTTTAAAAGCCTTTTTTTTTGGAACGTGAGCCCTGGGTAAGGAGTTTTGAGTCATAGATACTTGAGAAGTTCTACATATCTTCCTTTTCCGTGGGAGGTTCACAGTGTATTTCCCTGTAATGTTTCCTAGGTATGAAAGATTCCGCATGGGTTATTACCACTTCTTCACTGCCCGTTCACCCCTCTGGTGACCATCTAATCCGACTTACACTCCTGCTGCTCTGCTGAAATTGTTCTTGTGGTCTTTAAAGAGACCATGATGTCAAGTCCAAGTATCTTTTTTTTTTTTTTTTNCAAAGTGAGAAAAAGACCTAAACAGATATTTCTTCAAAGAAGACATACAGGTGGTTAATAAACACATGAAAAGATGCTCAACATCACTCATTATTAGTGAAATGCAATCAAAACCACAATAAATATCACCTCACACTGGTCAGGAATCATCAAAAAGTCTAAAAACAATAAACGCTGGAGAGGGTGTGGGGAAAAGGGACCATTCTTGCACTGTTTGTGGGAATGTAAACTACTACAGGCACTATGGAAGACGGTATGGAGATTCCTTTAAAAACTAAGAATAAAACCACCATATGACCCAGCAATCCCACTCCTAGGCAAATACCCTGAGGGAACCAAAATTGAAAAAGACTCATGTATCCCATTGTTCCTTGCAGCACTATTTACAATAGCTAGAACATGTAAGCAACCTAGATATCCACTGACAGATGAATAGAGAAAATGTGGTACATATATACAATGGAATATTACTCAGCCATAAAAAGGAACACACTTGAGTCAGTTCTGATGAGGTGGATAAGCAGAGAATACTATTTATACAGCATGAAGTGAGTCAAAAAGAGAAATAAATATATTATATTCTAATGCACACACATAGAATCTAGAAAAATGTAATGAATTTATTTACAAGGCAGCAATGGAAAAACAATGAAAGTGAAAAAGAGATTCAAGGGATTAGATCTGATAGACAGAGTGCCTGAAGAACTATGGACAGAGGTTCATGACACTATACAAGAGGAAGTGATCAAGACCATCCCCAAGAATAAGAAATGAAAAGGGCAAAATGGTTGTCTGAGGAGGCCTTACAAATAGCTGTGAAAAGAAGAGAAGCAAAAGGCAAGGAAAAAAAGAAAGATATACTATTTGAATGCAGAGTTCCAAAGAATAGCAAGGAGAGATAAGAAAGCCTTCCTCAGTGATCAGTGCACAGAAACAGAGGAAAACAATAGAAGGAAAATGACTAGAGATCTCTTATAGAAAATTAGAGATATGAAGGGAACATTTCCTGCAAAGATGGGCACAAAAAAGGACATAAATGGTGTGAAACTAACAGAAGCAGAAGATATTAAGAGGTGGCAAAAATACAAAGAAGAACTATACAGAAAAGATCTTCATGACCCAGATAACCACGATGGTGTGATCATTCACCTAGAGCCAGACATCCTGGAATGTGAAGTCATGTGGGCCTTAGGAAGCATCACTAAAAACAAAGGTAGTGGAGGTAATGGAATTCCCATTGAGCTATTACAAATCCTGAAAGATGGTGCTGTAAAAGTGCTGCACTCAATACGTCAGCAAATTTGGAAACTCAGGAATGGCCACAGGACTGGAAAAGTTCAGTGTTCATACCAATCCCAAAGAAAGGCAATGCCAAAGAATGCTCAAACTACCACACAATTGCACTCATTTCACACACTAGCAAAGTAATGCTCAAAAATCTCCTAGCCAGGCTTCAGCAGTACATGAACTGTGAACTTCCAGTAGTTCACGCTGGATTCAGAAAAGGCAGAGGAACAAGAGATCAAATTTCCAACATCCAGAAATCATTGAAAAAGCAAGATGAAAAAGCAAGAGTCCAAGAAAAACATCTACTTCTGCTTTATTGACTATGCCAAAGCCTTTGACCGTATCAATTGCCAAAGGTGGAAAATTCTTCAAGAGAAGGGAATACCAGACCACCTGACCTGCCTCCTGACAAATCTGTATGCAGATCAAGAAGCAACAATTAGAACCAGACATGGAACTAAACAATGGTTCCAAATCGGGAAAGGAGTATGTCAAGTCTATATATCATCACCCTGCTTATTTAACTTATGTGCAGAGTACATTATGTGAAATGCCAGGCTGGATGAAGCATAAGCTGGAATCAAGATTCCTGGGTGAAATGTCAGTAACCTCAGATATGCAGATGATACCACCCATATGGCAGAAAGTGAGGAACTACTAACAGGCCTCTTGTTGAAAGTGAAAGAGAGAGTGGAAAAGTTGGCTTAAAACTCAACATTCAGAAAACTAAGATCATGGCATCCAGTCCCATTACTTCATGGTAAATAGATGGGGAAACAGTAGAAACAGTAACAGACTTTATTTTGTGGGGGAGCTCCAAAATCACTGCAGATGGTGACTGCAGTCATGATATTAAAAGATGCTTGATCATTGGAAGAAAAGTTATGACCAAGATAGACAGCATATTAAAAAGCAGAGATATTACTTTGCCAACAAAGATCCATCTAGTCAATGCTACATTTTTTCCAGTAGTCAAGTATGATTGTAAGAGTTTGACTATAAAGAAAGCTGAGCACCAAAGAACTGATGCTTTTGAACTGTGGTGCTGGAGAAGACTCTTGAGAGTCCCTTGGTTTGCAAGGAGATCCAACCAGTCAATCCTAAAGGAAATCAGTCCTGAATATTCATTGGAAGGACTGATGTTGAAGCTGAAACTCCAATATTTTGGCCCTCTAATGTGAAGAACTGACTCATTGGAAAAGACCGTGATGCTGGGAAAGATTGACGGCGGGAGGAGAATAGGACAACAGAGGAAGAGATGGTTGGATGGCATCACCGACTTGCTGGGTATGAGTCTGAGTGAGCTTAGGGAGCTGGTGATGGACGGGGAAGCCTGATGTGCTGTGGTCCATGGGATCACAAAGGGTCTGACACTACTGAGTGACTGAACTGAACTGAGTGGAGAAAAAGACATAGAGAATAGACTCAAGAGCATGAAGAGAGGGGAGGAGAGGGTGAGAAATATGGAAAGAGTGACATGGAAAGCTGCATTACCATATGAAAAATAGATACTTAACCAGAATTTGCTGTATGGCTCAGGAAACTCAAACAGGGACTATGTATCAACCTAGAGGGGTAGGATGGTGCAGGAGATGGGAGGGAGGTTCAAAAGGAAGAGAGATTCATTTTGAGGTTTGACAGAAAACAACAAAATTCTGTTAAGCAATTATCCTTCAATAAAAAATTAAAAAGAAAAGAAAAAAAAAGTTTCAAAAGAATTCACCACCATTAGTACATATAGTGCTTTGGTGCAACAATCTGCTCACAAAAATAAACCAAAGTTAACTGAGAAGAACATGAGTCAGGTCAGAAAGTGATGAAATAATAATGCAATGTGTTATGAAAATAAGGAAAGCTGAAATAAATAAAGATGATTTAGAAAAAAAAAGTATTGATTTGTTAAAGCAACAGTAGGAAACTAATACAGAGCCCATGGCCACTTTTTTAATGATTACGTTTATTCCCCTTCTCAGAAACCACCTCCTTATGTGACTGAAGTCATACATTTCTCAAGTGGATAAGAGCTATATTTTAATTCCAAGTTTTTTCTGTCCTGAATTTCAGTTTAGGAAAACATACGTGAGAATGGAGATTTAAATAGTAATTTCTGTAATTAAATTTGAAAAGAATTATATTTATCTGACTCTTCATGACTGAAATGCATTTACTTCATTCACCCTTTTGCTTAATTTAACATTTTAAAAGCCTTTTTTTTTGGAACGTGAGCCCTGGGTAAGGAGTTTTGAGTCATAGATACTTGAGAAGTTCTACATATCTTCCTTTTCCGTGGGAGGTTCACAGTGTATTTCCCTGTAATGTTTCCTAGGTATGAAAGATTCCGCATGGGTTATTACCACTTCTTCACTGCCCGTTCACCCCTCTGGTGACCATCTAATCCGACTTACACTCCTGCTGCTCTGCTGAAATTGTTCTTGTGGTCTTTAAAGAGACCATGATGTCAAGTCCAAGTATCTTTTTTTTTTTTTTTTTACCCTGATGTTTCTCAGATTTTCAGGAGTAGTGTATTTAGCCAATGACTCCTCCCATATAGTCAAGAATTTATACTATATTTGCATATCTTATCTAAAAAATTGAGTTGACTTAAGATACTCTTATAGAACATGATTACCATGAACCTATGTAAAGCTCATCTCTGGCTCTATTTATACTTATTTTCATCTTAGTCTCTGAACCCACCTTTATTCTTATTGCCACAATAATCACCCACTTTAATATATTTGGTATATGTTCTTGGATGTATATGTAATTTTGAGAAATATATGTTTGTGTATGTTCTTCAAAAATATATAAATTGTATTGTGCAATAGATTCATTCTATACCATTCAGTCTTTTTTCTTTTGACATTTGGTTTTAACATCTGTTCATGATGTTAAGTATATATCTAATTCACTGTTTCCAAATGATGCACAATTTTTTTTAAAGAATCCATTCATCAGTTTTCATGTATTCATTTTCCCTGTAATGGACACCTAGGTGATCTCCAAATCCTTCTAACAACAAACATAAATATCTTCATCCTACTTCTTGTAAAACCTGCACACAGATGTATCTGGAGTATACATCCAAGAGTGGGATGACTTTGAATAAAGGTAAATGCAGATATTTTCACTCAGAGTAGAGTGAATCCATAAATAAATTTGTGAAGAATATACACATCCAAAATATTGACTTTTCAAATCTATGAACATGTTGCATCTTTATTACATAACTTTACTTTATCTCCATAGTAACTAGTGGATTTTTTAAGAAGTCTAGTAAATAATTAATAGATTATACCTAAATATTAGATAATATGTATATTAATGTCAGTGTTTTATAATTTAATTTTCATTTTTGAATTTTTGACTATTACAGAGAAATTAAATCAGAGGGAGTTTCCACTTAACCATCTATCTCTTGGGAGATGGACAGGCTTCTCTTTCTTTCTTGTAGCCAAAGAAAGGAACACAGTGCATATGCTAAACAAAATTCTGTTGAATAGATAAATAAAGATTTTGGAGGAGTATAGGTGTTTATGTAGTCAGGAAGCTCACTCTTGAGTTTTGCTAATGCTCCTTCTTATGGCTTAATCAATAATTCTTACCAAAAAGTTTCTTTCGTGCTAAAACAGTGATAGTCTGGCCCAAATGCATAGTGTGAAATGATTTCATGATAAACCATAAGTCTTCACTCTCAATACCAAAGACAAGCATTATTTTCAACACTAAACTCACAAAAGAATGCAATACACAGGAGCTGCATAAAAATCACAGCCTTTTCTATTGACTGTCAAATTCTGTCAAACTGATATTGAGATATTAGAGATTGCCCCAAAGCCAGAAAACACAAAAAAGAAACAATTCTTAAAGTTTAATTCTCTCAACAAAGCACTTTTAAAAAAATCTGCCATAGTCTACACCTGTGTGAAAGTCCAAGAAAAGAACTTTTGATTCCCTTCTCTCAGAACCTGATAATCCATCCAAAATTTTAACTGTTTTCAATGAACATTTTCACATAATCCAAGACATAGAAAATGCAAACAAGTTGATTATGGGCATTAAAGTGAAACAGTTTCTGTGTGATCATTCAAATCAAATATCTGGCTCTGCTTCTTGGGATGAGGTATCTGCCAACTGTCAAATGTCAAGCTGGATGAGGCTGGAGAAGTGAAGAGGAGGAGCAGCCTGGGAAAGAGGGGTCCTTCTGTTTCTATTGTCACATTTCGGCACCATCCATGCACTGTTGTCAAGAAGCATCAGTGTCTTTTGTCCAATACTCAGTCCAAACCTACCATCTGGACAGTTCAACCCACTTCTGCAGGTTAAAGCCCAATGTAGTCAACGTGTCTATTTGTTTTGGTCATTGCTTAATAAAAAGTTGATTGTTACCTTTATTTCCATAATTCTTGATTTCTACATTAAAATAGAAAGCAATAGTCACTTACTTTCTTTTCAGAGACCAGGGGCAAAATATATCTTTCGGCATTTCATTACATGGAATATTTCTCTAATGAGAGAATTGTTTACCTATTCTTTATTAGAGCAAATTCATTTGACTTTGGAGCACGTTAATGTGGTGCATTTGCAGGTGGCCTAGTGGTAAAGAATTCACCTGCCAATGCAGGGATGAAAGCGATTCGATTTCAATCCCTGGGTCAGGAGGATCCCCTGGAGGAGAAAATGCTTGCCTGGAAAATTTCAAGGACAGAGGCGACTGGTGGGCTACAGTCCATGGGGTCGCAAATAGTCAGGCACAACTGAGCACACACACACACACACACACACACACACACACACACACCCCAATCACTGTTTTATATACAGTGTTTTCTCTGAAAATTTCTAACTCTCAATTTCTGCCATGACTTTGTTTCAGTAACAAATATACTGAATGTATGCAAACGTTTGAATTCAAGCCCATTTTTAAATCTTTTCCAAGACTCAGATTTTGTAAAATAAAACTAAAAACAAAAAAAATACACTAAACTTAAATATAAACTTTATGTAAGTGTCTGGCAAAGTTTGTACTCATGATCAAAACTGTGATCCAAGAAATAGCAAATGGGCTGTTCTGTTTAGTAAATGAGATAGCATGATATTGAGTAAGCCAAAATGATAATTTCCATTTTAATACAAGTTTCATCAGTAAAAGAAGATAGTAAAATCCTTCTCAAAATTTCAGAATAAAATTTTATCTTTACCAGACACATAGGAAAACCCCTGAAATCCATTATTTCAGATAAAAAATATTTAGTAAGAAAAATGGACTTGCCATTTGAAATGGTTCAGAACTTTCCAAATGCCCAAGGAAACAAAATAGTACACAATAAATTATTATAAATTCCAGTGGAAATTTCTTGAGAGGTCTATTATTGCCTTGCAACCCTACAAAAATACTTTTAAAACCATTTTATTCTTATGATATAGACAAATGTACCAGAAGGCTTTTAATCAAATTATATTAACTAATGACTTCCTAAAGATACAATCTGAAGGCAATGCAGAAGGCTTAATTGATAATTACACAATATGTACAGAATTATATTAGTTTATTGTATACTTACATATCATTATTGTGTATTCAATATTTATTGAGGGGGAAAGCCAATTTACATGAAAAATTTCTGGTACTTTTACTCTCTTGTAAAATGGCATTTACTCAATGACACTATTGAAAATATAAACAAAATTGATAAACTTTTGCCAGACTTATCAAGAAAAAGGGGGAGAGGGCTCAAATCACTAAAATTATAAGTGAAAAAGAAGTTACAAAAGACACCAGAGAAAAACAAAGGATCCTGAGACTACTACCACCAGTAATTATATGTCAATAAAATGGACACTCTGGAAGAAATGAGCAAATTCTTAGAAAGGTACAGCTTTCCAAAACTGAATAAGAAATAGAAAATATTAACAGACCAATCACAAATGCTGAAATTGAATCTGTGATCAAAAAACTCTAGGACCAGATGGCTTTACAGGCGAATTCTACCAAACATTTAGAGTAGAATTAACACCCATCCTTCTGAGACTATTCCGAAACATTGCAGAGGAAGGAATACTCCCAAATCCTTTCCGTGATGCCACCATTGCCCTGATACCAAAACTAGACAAAGATACCACAAAAAAAGAAAATTATCACTAATGAACATAGACACAAAAGTCTTTAACAATAGACTAGCAAACTGAATCCAAGGGTACGTTACAAGGCTCATACACCATGGCCAAGTGGGATTTTTGTTGCATTCTCAGAGATGCAAGGATTTTTCAGTATCCCCAAAGCAGTCACTGTGATATACCACATCAGCAAATTGAAAAATAAAAATGATATGATCATATTAATAGATGCAGAAAAAGTTTTTGACAAAATTCAACACCATTTATGATAAGAATTCTATAGAAAGAGGTACAGAGGCAACATACCTCAAAATAATAAAGGCCATACATAACAAACCTACAGCCAACATTATACTCAATGGCAAAAAGCTTAAAACATTTCTTCTGAGATCAAGAATACAAGGATATCCACTCTTATCACTTTTACTCAACATAGTTTTATAAGTCCTAGCCACAGAAATCACAGAGGAAAAAGAAATGAAGGAAACTCAAATTGAAAGAGAAAAAAAAACACATTATATATTAATACATATATGTGGAATCTTTAAAAAAAATGGTATAGATGATCTTATCTGCAAACAAAAAATAGAGACACAGATTTAGAGAACAAACATTTGGACACCAAGGGAGAAAGAGGAGGTGGTGGGATGAACGGGGAGACAGATATTGATACATATATATACTATGTATATAATAGATAACTAATGAGAACCTACTGTACAGCACAAAGAACACTACTCAGTGCTCTGTGGTGATACAAATGGGAAGGAAATCCCCAAAAGAGGAAATATTTATATATACATATGGCTGATTCACTGTGATGTATTGTAGAAACTAACATAACATTGTAAAACAACTATACTCCAATAAAAATTTATTTTAAAATAAGTTGGAAAAGAAAGAATAAAACTGTCAGTGTTTGCAGAGGACATGGTACCATACACAAAGAATCCTAAAAAGGCTACCAGAAAACTACTAGAGCTCATCAGGGAATTTGGTATAGTTTCAGGAAATAAAATAAATACACAGAAATCTGTTGCATTTCTATCCACGTATAACAAAAGACCAGAAAGAGAAATTAAAGAAATAATCCTATTTACCATCACAGCAAAAAGAATAAAATGCTGAGAAATAAACCTACATAGGGGCTTCCCTGGTGGCTCAGAGGTTAAAGCGTCTGCCTATGATGCAGGAGAGCTGGGTTCGATCCCTGAGTCGGAAGATCCCCTGGAGAAGGAAATGGCAACCCACTCCAGTACTCTTGCCTGGAGAATCCCATGGACGGAGGAGCCTGGTGGGCTACAGTCTACGGGGTCGCAAAGAGTTGGACATGACTGACTTCACTTCACTTCACTTCAAACCTACATAAGGATGCAGAAGACATGTACTCAGGAAACTATAAGATACTGATGAAAGAAATCAAAGATGACACAAACAGATAGAGAGATATACCTTGTTCCTGGATTGAAAGAATCAATATTTTTAAATAACTATATTAGTCAAGAAAATCTACAGATTCAATGAAATCCCTATCAAATTACCAAGGGCATTTTTTGCAGATCTACAATGGCACCCCACCCCAGTACTCTTGCCTGGAAAATCCAATGGACGGAGTAGCCTGGTGGGCTGCAGTCCATGGGGTCGCTAACAGTC
>SJYX01007402.1:11585-39292 GCA_006410675.1 Oreotragus oreotragus
GATGGAAGTGAGTCTGAGTGAACTCCGGGAGATGGTGATGGACAGGGAGACCTGGCGTGCTGCGATTCATGGGGTTGCAAAGAGTCGGACACGACTGAGCGACTGAACTGAACTGAACTGATAAGCATCTGAAGGCAGAGTTCCAAAGAATAGCAAGGAGAGATAAGAAAGACTTCCTCAGCGATCAATGCAAAGAAATGGAGGAAAACAACAGAATGGGAAAGACTAGAGATCTCTTCAAGAAAATTACAGATACCAAGGGAACATTTATGCAAAGATGGGCTCAATAAAGGACAGAAATGGTATGGACCTAACAGAAGCAGAAGATATTAAGAAGAGGTGGCAAGAATACACAGAAGAACTGTACAAAAAACATCTTCACAACCCAGATAATCATGATGGTGTGATCACTCACCTAGAGCCAGTCATCCTGGAATGTGAAGTCAAATGGGCCTTAGGAAGCATCACTACAAACAAAGCTAGTGGAGATGATGGAATTCCAGTTGAAAGTGAAGCCACTCAGTCGTGTCCAACTGTTTGCGACCCCATGGATAGTAGCCTGCACCAAGCTCCTTCGTCCATAGGATTTTCAAGGCAAAAGTACTGGAGTGGGTTGCCATTTCCTTCTCCAGGGAATCTTCCCAACCCAGGGATCGAACCCAGGTCTCTCACATTGTAGACAGACGCTTTACCGTCTGAGCCACCAGGGAAGTTCTGAAAGATGACGCTGTGAAAGTGCTGCACTCAATATGCCAACAAATTTGGAAAACTCAGCAGTGGCCACAGGACTGGAAAAGGTCAGTTTTCATTCCAATCCCCAAGAAAGGCAATGCCAAAGAATGCTCAAACTGCTGCACAATTGCACTCATCTCACACGCTAATAAAGTAATGCTCAGAATTCTCCAAGGCAGGCTTCAGTAATATGTGAACTATGAACTTCCAGATGTTCAAGCTGGCTTTAGAAAAGGCAGAGGAACCAGAGATCAAATTGCCAACATTCGCTGGATCATGGAAAAAGCAAGAGAGTTCCAGGAAAACATCTATTTCTGCATTATTGACTATGCAAAAGCTTTTGACTGTGTGGATCACAGTAAACTGTGGGAAATTCTGAAAGAGATGGGAATACCAGACCACTTGACCTGCTTCTTGAGAAACCTGTGTGCAGGCCAGGAAGCAACAGTTAGAACTGCACATGGAGCAACAGACTGGTTCCAAATAGGAAAAGGAGTATGTCCAGGCTGTATATTGTCACCCTGCTTATTTAACTTCTATGCAGAGTACATCATGAGAAACGCTGGGCTGGAGGAAGCACAAGCTGGAATCAGAATTGCCAGGAGAAATATCAATAACCTCAGATATGCAGATGACACCACCCTTATGGCAGAAAGTGAAGAGGGACTAAAAAGCCTCTTGATGAAAGTGAAAGAGGAGACCGAAAAAGTTGGCTTAAAGCTCAACATTCAGAAAACTAAGATCATAGCATCTGGTGCCATCACTTCATGGGAAATAGATTGGGAAACAGTGGAAACAGTGTCAGACTTTATTTTTCTGGGCTCCAAAATCACTGCAGATGGTGATTGCAGAGAAGAAATTAAAAGACGTTTACTTCTTGCAAGGAAAGTTATGACCAACCTAGATAGCATATTAAAAAGCAGAGACAGTACTTTGCCAACAGAGGTCCATCTAGTCAAGGCTATGATTTTTCCGGTGGTCATGTATGGATGTGAGTTGGACTTGATGAACGTTAAGCGCCAAGAAGGAAGGAAGGAAGGAAGGAGGAAGGAGGGACCAAATAGGTTAGTTAGTACGGGCCTCCATGTTGTGGAAAGAGTTTCTGAGAACAGATCCTCTGTTCAATGAAACAGTGATCGCATCTCCTCTCAGGAGGCCGTGATGTCGATGGACGGGTTCGGGAGAGCAGGCTGGGATGCAAGCAATCAGGTAGTTTTTCCTCAGAGGCACTTATAGGGAAACCAAGGAAACACACAGGTTCATCCCTGGAGCCGATTTGAGAAACCAGTCAGCGGAGGGAGAGGCAGTCTAGGAGACTGATTTCTAGACGTCAGGGTCGGGTCCTGGAGCCGGTTGCCATGTCCTTCTCCAGGAGGCCTTCCTGGCCCGGGAATGGAACCTGGGTCTCCTGCATTGCAGGCAGAATCTTGACCGTGTGAGCCACCAGGGAAGCTCTGTCAGAAACGTTCACCAACTCCTCTAGCTTCCATCCGCAGGGCTTCAGGCACAGGGCCTTCTGAGTACTCCATCAGAAGGGCAAGAGAACATGGGGAATGTTCCCTCCCCTCAAGAGAGGGTTGTTCCCAGATAGTGGAGGCAACTTGGAAAACTTCAGGATCCAGTCCCCCCTTGGGTGAAGAACCACACGCAAAGGAACAAACACACGTAGCACAGGACTCTCCTATCCAGAAGTGTGTACCCCCATTTCATGGAAACATCCTCTGGGCCCCTAAGGAACACGTGGAAATCACGATCGCCAAGGAAATAAGAACCCTCAACTGAGAGTTTTTGAAGTCTGGAAGGACCAGGTCTAGAGAAAAAGAGAAACGATTCCCTTCTGCCGACAGGGGTGTGGTATGAAGTGACCAAGGGGATGTCCGTCTTTCCAAATTCACATTTTAAACATTGTGTCCTTTTGGTACTCTGTTTTCTCTTTGTATCTGGAAAGCAACAGACTGAACGGTAGGTCCTTTCATTATTTTATTTCTTTCTTTATTTTTTCTGCCTGCCTACCTGTCTGCCCATCCCTCCGTCTGTCTTCTCTACACCTCACCTGATGATAGCGGGTGACTGGAAGACTGACAGTTCTGAAGAATTTTGCAAGAGCTTTGGGTGAAGGCTCCTAGGAGTTGCTCGGGGAAGTGGGTGGCGTGTCCATCTGTAGAGACCGTGGAAGGTACGCCCCAAGTGGCAAACACCATTGTTTTCAGTTGTGGTCGGTTTGCTTGTCTGCAGCGAGGGATGGGAGGGAGGCTTCCACCTTCCACAGAGAAAGCTATCCCTAGCGTACCAAGGATGTTTGCCCACCACCCCGCTGCCCCAGGTTACAGGCGTGACAGGTCAGACTGTAGCAATCATGTCAAGGGTGTATGAACAACAGGCAGGCTCATCTTAAAGGCTCCCTGTCCTGTGAAGGTGGAGGGAGGGGAGCGAGGGGCAGAGGGACGATGAGGAAGGGAAGGAGAAAGAGAGGGACAGGAGCGCACACAGTGGGGGCGGGGGGAGGCGGTGTGTGGTGTGTCTGTGGCATGCGCACGTGGTGGTGTGTGGGGCCATGTGTGTGTGGGGGGTATGTGCGTTGTGTGGGTGTGGTGGGTACAGGTGCCACGTGGGGCCGTGTTGGGGGGGGGTGTGTGTGGTAGGTGCCACGTGGGGCCGTGTGTGTGTCGTGTCGGCGGCATGCGTGTGTGTGTGTGGCGGGGGGGGGGGGCGGGTNGAAACAGTGGAAACAGTGTCAGACTTTATTTTTCTGGGCTCCAAAATCACTGCAGATGGTGATTGCAGAGAAGAAATTAAAAGACGTTTACTTCTTGCAAGGAAAGTTATGACCAACCTAGATAGCATATTAAAAAGCAGAGACAGTACTTTGCCAACAGAGGTCCATCTAGTCAAGGCTATGATTTTTCCGGTGGTCATGTATGGATGTGAGTTGGACTTGATGAACGTTAAGCGCCAAGAAGGAAGGAAGGAAGGAAGGAGGAAGGAGGGACCAAATAGGTTAGTTAGTACGGGCCTCCATGTTGTGGAAAGAGTTTCTGAGAACAGATCCTCTGTTCAATGAAACAGTGATCGCATCTCCTCTCAGGAGGCCGTGATGTCGATGGACGGGTTCGGGAGAGCAGGCTGGGATGCAAGCAATCAGGTAGTTTTTCCTCAGAGGCACTTATAGGGAAACCAAGGAAACACACAGGTTCATCCCTGGAGCCGATTTGAGAAACCAGTCAGCGGAGGGAGAGGCAGTCTAGGAGACTGATTTCTAGACGTCAGGGTCGGGTCCTGGAGCCGGTTGCCATGTCCTTCTCCAGGAGGCCTTCCTGGCCCGGGAATGGAACCTGGGTCTCCTGCATTGCAGGCAGAATCTTGACCGTGTGAGCCACCAGGGAAGCTCTGTCAGAAACGTTCACCAACTCCTCTAGCTTCCATCCGCAGGGCTTCAGGCACAGGGCCTTCTGAGTACTCCATCAGAAGGGCAAGAGAACATGGGGAATGTTCCCTCCCCTCAAGAGAGGGTTGTTCCCAGATAGTGGAGGCAACTTGGAAAACTTCAGGATCCAGTCCCCCCTTGGGTGAAGAACCACACGCAAAGGAACAAACACACGTAGCACAGGACTCTCCTATCCAGAAGTGTGTACCCCCATTTCATGGAAACATCCTCTGGGCCCCTAAGGAACACGTGGAAATCACGATCGCCAAGGAAATAAGAACCCTCAACTGAGAGTTTTTGAAGTCTGGAAGGACCAGGTCTAGAGAAAAAGAGAAACGATTCCCTTCTGCCGACAGGGGTGTGGTATGAAGTGACCAAGGGGATGTCCGTCTTTCCAAATTCACATTTTAAACATTGTGTCCTTTTGGTACTCTGTTTTCTCTTTGTATCTGGAAAGCAACAGACTGAACGGTAGGTCCTTTCATTATTTTATTTCTTTCTTTATTTTTTCTGCCTGCCTACCTGTCTGCCCATCCCTCCGTCTGTCTTCTCTACACCTCACCTGATGATAGCGGGTGACTGGAAGACTGACAGTTCTGAAGAATTTTGCAAGAGCTTTGGGTGAAGGCTCCTAGGAGTTGCTCGGGGAAGTGGGTGGCGTGTCCATCTGTAGAGACCGTGGAAGGTACGCCCCAAGTGGCAAACACCATTGTTTTCAGTTGTGGTCGGTTTGCTTGTCTGCAGCGAGGGATGGGAGGGAGGCTTCCACCTTCCACAGAGAAAGCTATCCCTAGCGTACCAAGGATGTTTGCCCACCACCCCGCTGCCCCAGGTTACAGGCGTGACAGGTCAGACTGTAGCAATCATGTCAAGGGTGTATGAACAACAGGCAGGCTCATCTTAAAGGCTCCCTGTCCTGTGAAGGTGGAGGGAGGGGAGCGAGGGGCAGAGGGACGATGAGGAAGGGAAGGAGAAAGAGAGGGACAGGAGCGCACACAGTGGGGGCGGGGGGAGGCGGTGTGTGGTGTGTCTGTGGCATGCGCACGTGGTGGTGTGTGGGGCCATGTGTGTGTGGGGGGTATGTGCGTTGTGTGGGTGTGGTGGGTACAGGTGCCACGTGGGGCCGTGTTGGGGGGGGGTGTGTGTGGTAGGTGCCACGTGGGGCCGTGTGTGTGTCGTGTCGGCGGCATGCGTGTGTGTGTGTGGCGGGGGGGGGGGGCGGGGGTAAGGAGGGGCAGAGACAGAGGCTGAGAGACACAGCCAGGCAAAGGAAAACGCAGTGTGTGAGAGTGTGTGTGAGTGTGTGTGGTGTGGCTGTGCGGGGTGGTGGTGTGTCGCTGGTGTGTAGGACCGTGCATGTGTGTGCGCGGGGTGTGTGTGTGGTATGTGGGGGCGGCACCGGGTGTGTGTGGGTCTGCATGTGGCGTGTGGGCAGAGACAGAGAGACACAGCCAGGCGCAGGACAACGCAGTGTGTGTGTGCTGTGCGCGTGGTGTGTGTGGGTGTGCGAGGGTCGGGCAGAGACAGAGAGACACAGTCGGGCAAAGGATAACGTGCATGGATGGATATCCCTCGTAATTTGCTTGTGTTTTCTGAGCTCATTCATCGCCTCCGCGATCAAGACCACTCCCAGGAAATGTGAGTCTGCCAGTTACCAGCCCGCACTTGTCTGGGCAGGCGGACAGGGGAGTGTTCCGAGCTGCGGGGGCGGGGGGCGCGACTTGCTGTCACCAGGCCAGCTTTGCTCCTTGCGTTCCGCCCCTGAACCTGATTGGAGCAAGTGGATCCACGTGATCTGCCGTGGCTTTGTTTGAAATCCTTGGCAGGAGACGGAAGGTTTCCCCATGCCGAGGGACACAAAGCCCAAAAGAAGGAAGTCAACTCCCTTGGGTTCAAATAGCTGTTCTCCAAATCAATCAACTTTCCAAAACGAAATTTCCGATCCAAACAAAAAAGCCCAACTGGCTACCCATCCCGCCCCGTTGACCTCTGGCCCAAGGTGCCCCTCCCACACAGCCTCCTTCCACAGCCCCAGGGCATTCAAGAGTTCCCGGCGGCCCGACCTGCTCCATCCNAACGAAATTTCCGATCCAAACAAAAAAGCCCAACTGGCTACCCATCCCGCCCCGTTGACCTCTGGCCCAAGGTGCCCCTCCCACACAGCCTCCTTCCACAGCCCCAGGGCATTCAAGAGTTCCCGGCGGCCCGACCTGCTCCATCCATGGTCCCTCCCGCCCCGCCCGCCCGCAGGACCATCTAAAAAAGCGACCGACAGGCATGGCACCCGACAACCAGCCCGCTGTCCAGAGAGCCGGCCGCGGCGCAGAAGTTCCGAGGGGGACCGGCAGGGACTCGTTGCCAGACGGGGCCCATCTTAGGGCGCAGCTTCTCCCCAGGAGCGTCCGCTGGACTTGCTCACTGGGCAGTCACGGGGCCGCACCCTCGAGTCGTGGGGGAGGTTCTGGTCTCTGCTCCGCCAGGCTGGAACACCCCTTGAAATGTAACCCTTCTTAAAAGCCCCTTTCCAGTTTTGCAACCCAAGACTGTTTCTCAAGGACCTTGGAACTGTTCCCTTGAGATGTATCACCAAAGAATAGGCAACCCCGTTGCCCAGTCTCTGCGGGGGAAGAAATCGAAGTTCTATGGCTCCGATTGGTGAGCACATGGCCTAATCACAGAGAAAACTGTACAAACTCAGGAAAAGCTCCATGCGCTGGACATAGTCCATTGATCAACCTCCTCCTAAGGTCCCCCAGCACTCTTCCACTTGTTCATCTCGCTCTTAAAAACGCTTCTGCCCTTTGTTTAGTTAGGTTGAGTTCAGACTTGGTTCTGGATCCTCTCCTCTATTGCAGTAGCTTTGAATTAGATCTTCTTTACCTGTTTAACTTTGGTGCAATTTTGCTCTGACAATAGAAGATCAAGAAGTAGACAAGAAAGGAGAATCTCTCTAACCACAGAGCAAAGCACTGAGGCATGGAAGCCTCATATTCTGCTATGAACTGGAGGAGATCTACCCATATTTGCTACAAATGTGATGCTACAGTCCTTTCTGCCCACACCCTGCCTTTTCTGCACCTCCACCCTGGTGGCTCAGATGGTAAAGAATCTGCCTGCAATGTGGGACAACTGGGTTCGATCCCTGGGTCCGAAAGGTCCCTTGGAGAAGAGAATGGCAACTCACTGCAGTATTCCTACCTGGAGAATCCCATGGACAGAGGAGCCTGGCAGGCTACAGTCCACGGGGTCACATAGAGTCGGACACAACTGAGTGACTACCACACACACACTTCCAACAGTGCTAGTACACGGGTGCACTTGTGAGAAGCCCACCCCTTATCTTTGACTCTCTCCCTCCCAGCCTGGAGGAATCTTATCCAGGACCTTTAGTCTCTCCTATTACCGTTTCCCTCTGCTCCCTTCTTCCATACATGCTTCTAAGTTAGTAGTTCTGAATACAAACCACTCTGCCTTCGTCCTATCCTGGGGCAAGGAAGTACTTTGTCTAACTGTCTGAATACTGCATAAGGAAAATGGATTGGTGCCCAGAACTCCCAACTGTCTGTTTAGGGCTTGCCTCTTCTACTGCACTCTGAGCTGCTGAGCTCCTTGCTAGATCGTTCTAGGTTTCAGATTCCTTATCTGCAAAATAGGGTAAAATTTAGCCGAGTAACTACTTCGTTGTTGTTGTTTAGTCCATAAATTGTGTCCAACTCTTCTGCAGTCCCATGCATTGTAACCCACCAGACTCCTCAGTCTATGGGATTCCCCAGGCAAGACTACTGGAGTGGGTTGCCATTTCCTTCTCCCGGTGATCTTCCCAAACCAGGGATCAAACCTGGGTCTCCTGCATTGGCAGGCGTATCCTTTACCACTACTTTACAGGGCTATTATGAAAAGAAATTAAATGCATAAGCACTTTGGGGCAGTCTGACGATGCGTGCTCCGTAAACACTAGCTCTCTAGCCAGTTCTCTTTTCTCCTTCCTTTATTGTCACATTGATCATACTGTGCTGATACCATTTATCTACCTCAGTTCATTGCAAGTTCCTTTGCTGCACGCTCCTTCAAGGAATGTACTTGATTTCACCCAGCATGGTCAGCCAATAAATGTTTGTTAAATAAATGAAATGACAAAGTCTTTTAAACAAAGTGTAAAAGCGATACAGGTTTNGGGGGGGGAGCACAGGACTACTATTGTAAATCTTGGGATTGTGTAACGTCTAATGATGGGCCTCCTGGGCCTAGACGATGGGATGTGGGAAATCGGGACCTACTCAGTTTTACCTTTGCGAGACCCCTACCTCCATACTCCACGTGGGGAGAAGACCACAATTATGCCCAGGTAAAAGTGACATTCAACCAAGAAAGAGCAAAAAAAAAAAAGGAAAAGGCATGGGTGTCGGGCTTGTCTTGGGGAATGCAACCCAGGAAGGAAGCATGGACCACTATTTATAGTGGGATCATAATCATAAGCCAAGTTCTAGAACCAGTGCAAATATATAGCATAGGTCCAAACCAGGATGAGAGGGTCGATGTAACCCCCCGACCAACGACTGTGGTCCCCACATCCCCAGCTCCACCTGAACCTGTACCACCTGAACCTGTAGGCCCTTTAGATCCTGTCTCTAATCTTGGGAGTACAGACCCACTATGGAAATTGGTGAAAGCGGCCTATACAACTTTAAATCAGACTAACCCAGAGGCTACTAGATCTTGCTGGCTCTGCTATGACCTTAACCCCCCTTATTATGAGCCAATAGGCCTTAATGCTTCTTATGATTTGGCCAACGACACAAATCCACCTCAGTGTCATTGGGGTGAACAAAAAGTAGGTCTTACAATGAGAGAAGTCTGGGGGAAGGGATTGTGTGTGGGCAAAATATTGCCTGAAAAATCCCCACTGTGTGCACGCGCCATCAAACCCACAGATTTGCCTACAGCCAAATGGTTAATTCCAGAGATGGAGGGATGGTGGGTTTGCTCACATGCTGGACTGATTCCATGTCTACATAGCTCGGTGTTTGACCCCGAGGAAGAACTTTGTATTAGCAGTAGTGCCAAAAATTCTATACCACCCTTCATAAATAGTATATGATTACTGGGCCAAACAGCTGACTCCTAGCTCTCACGAAGTACAAAACAGAGTTAAGAGGGAGCCTATCACTGCCATTACTATTGCAACTTTATTCGGCCTTGGGATTGCAGGAGCCGGGACAGGAATAGCAGCCTTATCATACCAGTGTCAGGGATTTAACACTTTAAGGGCCGCCATAGATGAAGACATCACCCGCACAGAAGAATCAATTAGTCACTTAGAAAAATCTTTGACATCTCTATCTGAGGTAGTCTTGCAGAACCAGAGGGGACTAGACTTGCTTTTCCTGCAGCAGGGAGGACTTTGTGCAGCCTTGGGAGAAGAATGCTGTTTCTACGCTGACCACACTGGAGTAGTCAGGGAATCAATGGCCAAAGTGAGAGAAGGACTAATCCAGCATAAGCGGGAGCTAGAGGCCCAACAGGGATGGTTCGAATCTTGGTTTCAACAATCCCCTTGGTTAACGACTTTAATTTCTACACTGTTGGGACCCCATTGGTGCTTCTGTTAATACTTACCCTGGGCCCCTGTGTCATTACCAAGCTTGTAACTTTCATAAAAGAGAGCATCAATACAGTTCAGCTATTTGTACTCAGGCAACATTACCAGGCCATGCCCCAGAAAATAGAGGATTCCTCTCTTTGACCAAAAGAACAGGGGAATGTTGGACACACACACAACTTCACTAACGCCATCGCCATGACAGGCTTGAGTGAGGTGCACTAGGCCGCAGAGAAAAGCAAACAAACAAACAAACAAACAAATCCTGTGTCATTCTGACTCTGCGGGCTCAGAGGCCTTCCGGGATGACATAATGACAGCCCAATCAGAAGACGGCGCCACCCGATTAGGTGACGACCAATCTGTTTAAGACACAGGGTCCTGAACCCGTGCATGTGTGGAACTTAGCCAATCGGTAGATGTCAAGAATCCCTTACAACCAATCCCTTTTTTTTTTTTAACTCTCTGTCTTTGTTCTAAACCTATAAATACTGCTGTAATTCTGGGCTCAGGGCTCTTGCTTTACTCCACTGCATTGGATGTAGCGGAGCCCTGACTCGAGTCAGGTATAAAATTCCCTTTTTGCTTTTGCATTGCTGTGGATGTCTTGTTTTCTGTTTTGGGGACTCGGACTGCGGGCATAACAATGTGATGCTACAGTCCTCTCTGCCCACACCCTGCCTTTTGTGCACCTCCACGCTGGTGGCTCAGATGGTAGAGAATCTGCCTGCAGTGTGGAACAACTGGGTTCGATCCCTGGGTCCGGAAGGTCCCTTGGCGAAGGGAATGGCAACTCACTCCAGTATTCCTACCTGGAGAATCCCATGGACAGAGGAGCCTGGCGGGCTACAGTCCACGGGGTCACAAAGAGTCGGACACAACTGAGTGACTACCACACACACACCGCCAACAGTGCTAGTACACGGGTGCACTTGTGAGAAGCCCACCCCTTGTCTTTGACTCTCTCCCTCCCAGCCTGGAGGAATCTCATCCAGGACCTTCATTACCGTTTCCCTCTGCTCCCTTCCTCCATACACGCTTCTAGGTTAGCAGTTCTGAATACAAACCGCTCTGCCTTCGTCCTATCCTGGGGCAAGGAAGTACTTTGTCTAACTGTCTGAATACTGCATAGGGAAACTGGATTGGTGCCCAGAACTCCCAACTGTCTGTTTAGGGCTTGCCTCTTCTACTGCACTCTGAGCTGCTGAGCTCCTTGCTAGATCGTTCCAGGTTTCAGATTCCTTATCTGCAAAATAGGGTAAAATTTAGCCGAGTAACTACTTCATTGTTGTTGTTTAGTCCATAAATTGTGTCCAACTCTTCNCCAACTGTCTGTTTAGGGCTTGCCTCTTCTACTGCACTCTGAGCTGCTGAGCTCCTTGCTAGATCGTTCCAGGTTTCAGATTCCTTATCTGCAAAATAGGGTAAAATTTAGCCGAGTAACTACTTCATTGTTGTTGTTTAGTCCATAAATTGTGTCCAACTCTTCTGCAATCCCATGCATTGTAAGCCACCAGGCTCCTCAGTCTATGGGATTCCCCAAGCAAGACTACTGGAGTGGGTTGCCATTTCCTTCTCCCGGTGATCTTCCCAACCCAGGGATCAAACCTGGGTCTCCTGCATTGGCAGGCGTATCCTTTACCACTACTTTACAGGGCTATCATGAAGAGAAATTAAATGCATAAGCACTTTGGGGCAGTCTGACCGTGTGTGCTCCATAAACACTAGCTCTCTAGCCGGTTCTCTTTTCTCCTTCCTCTATTGTCACATTGATCGTACTGTGCTGATACCATTTATCTACCTCAGTTCATTGCAAGCTCCTTTGCTGCACGCTCCTTCAAGGAATGTACTTGATTTCACCCAGAATGGTCACCCAATAAANCATAAACACTAGCTCTCTAGCCGGTTCTCTTTTCTCCTTCCTCTATTGTCACATTGATCGTACTGTGCTGATACCATTTATCTACCTCAGTTCATTGCAAGCTCCTTTGCTGCACGCTCCTTCAAGGAATGTACTTGATTTCACCCAGAATGGTCACCCAATAAATGTTTGTTAAATAAATGAAATGACAAAGTCTTTTAAACAAAGTGTAAAAGCGATACAGGTTTTGTGGGACTCAAAACTGTTTAAAGCAATTCCCTGAAGGAGAAGGTAACGGGAAGGCTTTGTTCAATGTGTACACATTTCTGTTTTGGATAATGAAAAATTTCTGGAAATGGGTAGTGGTGATGGTTGCACAATTTGTGAATAAGCTTAATGCCACACAGCTGTGTATTAAGAATGGTAAACTTTATGTTTTAAATGTTTTTGTTCCCATCGATAGTTTCAAGTATCTCTCTTGATAGAAATCCTTGTTGTTTAGTCCTTAATTTTTGTCCAATTCTTTAAGGTAACGGGAAGGCTTTGTTCAATGTGTACACATTTCTGTTTTGGATAATGAAAAATTTCTGGAAATGAGTAATGGTGATCGTTGCACAATTTGTGAATAAGCTTAATGCCACACAGCTGTGTATTAAAAATGGTAAATTTTATCTTTTAAATGTGTTTGTTCCCATAGATTGTTTCAAGTATCTCTCTTGATAGAAATCCTTGTTGTTTAGTCCTTAATGTTTGTCCAATTCTTTGTGACCCTTTTGGACTCTAGCCGGCCAGGCTCCTCTGTCCAAGGGATTTCCCAGGCAAGAATACTGGAGTATGTTGCCATTTCTTTCTCCAGGACTTCTTCTTGACCCAGGGATTGAACTTGCATCTCCTTCACTGCAGGTGGCTTCTTTATTGCTGAGCCATGAGGGAAGCCCTTTATATGTTTTTACCTAGTGCATGCACGTGAAATCACTTCAGTCCTGCCTGACTTTTAGAAACCTTATGGACGATAGCCCACCAGGCTCCTCTGTTCGTGGGATTCTTCAGGCAAGAATATCAGGGTGTGTTGCCATTTTCTCCTCCAGAGGATCTTCCCAGGGATCAAACCCCCATCTCATGTCTCCTGAGTTGGCAGGTGGATTCTTTATCACTAATGCCACCTAGGGAGCCCTTTTACCACAGTAACAATAGTCCTCTTGATAAGTGGCATCCATAGAGAATATTTGTAGTATTGTAGGAGAATGGAGTCCATATTTAGGCCAGTTGGAGACTGGTGACTGGTGGCAGCCATGTTGGGAAGAATATATTCAAGAACTTTAAACACACTGGCCAGCCCCGTAGATTAAACCTGAATGCTGAGGACCTGCAGATACAGAGACTAAGAGCATTTGGTATTTACAACAGTATTAAAGCACTGACCCCTGGTACTTTGGCCTTCCCTTGAACTTGGACAGGCTGCTTATGAGTCACTGATAACATCCCCAGCATCAAACCTCATTTCTGTCTTCTTTTTCCTGCTGGAGGCCTGTGAGCAAGCATGTCAGACCACAGCATTTGCTGCTAGTGTTCAGTTCCTCAGTCATGTCCAGTCATGTCCAACTCTTTGCAACCCACGGACTGCAGCACACCAGGCCTCCCTGTCCATCAGCAACTCCAAAGAGCCTGCTCAAACTCACATCCATCGAGTCAGTGATGCCATCCAACCATCTCATCCTCTGTCTTCCCCTTCTTCTCCTGCCCCCAACCTTTCCCAGCACAGGGTCTTTTGCAGTGAGTCAGTCCTTCACGTCAGGTGGCCAAAGTATTGGAGCTTCAGCATTAGTCCTTCCAGTGAGAGGACTGATCTCCTTTAGGATGGACTGGTTTGGTCCCCTTGCAGTCCAAGGGACTCTCAAGAGTCTTCTCCAAAACCACGGTTCAAAAGCATCAGTTCTTCAGTGCTCAGCTTTCTTTATGGTCCAACTCTCACATTCATACATGACTCCTGGAAAAAGCATACCTTTGACTATACAGACCTTTGTTGGCAAAGTACTGTCTCTGCTTTCTAATACACTGTCAAGGTTTGTCATAGCGTTTCTTCCAAAGAGTAAGTAACTTTTAATTTCATGGCTGCAGCCAGTGTCCACAGTGATTTTGGAGCCCAAGAAAGTTTAGTCTGTCATTGTTTCCATTTCTTCCCCATCTATTTGCCATGAAGTGATGGGTGCGACCAGATGCCATGATCTTCATTTTCTGAATTTTGAGTTTTAATCCACCTTTTTCACTCTCTTCTTTCACTTTCATCAAGAGGCTCTTTCGTTCTTCACTTTCTGCCATAAGGGTGGCGTCATCTGTATATTGGAGGTTATTGATATTTCTCCTGGCAATCTTGATTCCAGCTTGTGTTTCATACAGCCCAGCGTTTCTCATGATGTATTCTGCATATAAGTTAAATAAGTAGGGTGACAATATACATCCTTGACGTACTTCTTTTCCTATTTGGAACCAGTCTGTGGTTCCATGTCCAATTCTAACTGTTGCTTCTTGACCTTCACACAGATTTCTTAGGAGGCAGGTCAGGTGGTCTGGTATTCCCATCTCTTGAGGAATTTTCCACAATTTATTGTGATCCACACAGTCAAAGGCTTTGTCATAGTCAATGAAGCAGATGTAGATGTTCTTCTGGAATTCTCTTGCTTTTTTGGTGACCCAAAGGATGTTGGCAATTTGATCTCTAGTTTCTCTGCCTTTTCTAAATCCAGCTTGTAAATCTGGAAGTTCTTGTTTCACATACTGTTGAACCCTAGTTTGAAGGATTTTGAGCATTACCTTGCTAGTATGTGAAATGAGTGCAGCTGTGCAGTAGCTGGAACATTCTTTGGCAGTATTCTTACCCATGGAACAGTTAGCCAGAGGGAGCTTGCAGGTAAAGAATCTTCCCCTATTTTCAGGCAGCAATCGATGGAAAAATAAAGATTCCTCATGTTGAGAGTGCACAGCTAGCACAGGCAGGCACTGCTTCCGACAGAACTGACCTTTGCCAGGCGTCTTGCAACCAGGCTGGAAAGGTCCCCAAGATACTAAATCCGCTGACCAAGCCCACTGGTCTCAGAGAGGAGAAAACCGACTCCTGATTCCCTTTCTCTCCATCTTTCCTACTTGAGGATAGATTAGAAAACATGAAAGGAAATGTGGATTGGGGATTATTTCTTTAAATTATGAGTTTTTTTGTGCATGCATGTTCAGTTGAGTCGCTTCAGTCCTATCTGACTCCTTGCAACTGCATGGACTGCAGCCCACCTGCAGGCTCCTCTGTCCATGGGATTCTCCAGGCAAGAACAATGGAGTGGGTGGCCAGGCCCTTTTCCAGGGGACCTTCCCAAGCCAGGGATCCAACCTGGGTCTCCTGCAGATACCATACTGCAGGTGGGTTCTTTACCACTGAGCCACTGAAGAAGGCCAGACTCAATGTGTTTACCTAAATAGAGGATGAAGGTTCTCCAAAGTCTCTTCTGCTGTTGACTTTTAAACTCATAACTAGTGTTTTATCAGGAGAAGGCAATGGCAACCCACTCCAGTACTCTCACCTGGAAAATCCCATGGACGGAGGAGCCTGGTGGGCTGCAGTCCATGGGGTTGCTAAGAGTCAGACACGACTGAGCAACTTCACTCTCACTTTTCCTTTCATGCGTTGGAGAAGGAAATGGCAGCCCACTCCAGTGTTCTTGCCTGGAGAGTCCCAGGGACGGCGGGGCCTGGTGGGCTGCTGGCTATGGGGTCGCACAGAGTCGGACACGACTGAAGGGACTTAGCAGCCTTAGTAGTGGTGGTGGTGGTGGTGTTTTATCGCCCACTCGTGGCAAAAGTTGGCCTTTGCAATGGACATTTAATTTTCAGGGCTTCCCTGCTGACTCAGATGGTGAAGTATCTGCCTGCAAAGCCGGAGACCTGGGTTTGATCCCTGGATTGGGAAGATACTCTGAAGAAGAGAATGGCTACCTACTCCAGTATTCTTGCCTGGAGAATTCCATATAAAAAATCATAATTAGTGTTTTATTGCAATGGACATTTACTTTTCAATCAGCTCTAAATTCTAACTTTATTTGCTGCCTAAATACCGCTTAGAGACAGACAGCATATGAGAAATCTTAGACAAACTAAGAAGACTAAATAATAGCAATTCACATTTAGGTGGTATTTCAGAATGCTTCCTAAGCCCTTAGATTTTTCAGGTTTACCCAAAGGACACATATAACTGAGACTTGGTTTTGAGGTTGTGATGATAATAAAAACAATCATTGTAATTATATAGCTAACATCCATTGAGTGCTTACTATGTTCCAACAATATTCTAATACTTTTCAGTACTACTCATTTACCCCACAACCCTATGAGGTAAGTTCTCTTGTCTGTGTGTTAGTCACTCAGTCACATCCAACTCTTTGTAACCCCATAGACTGTAGCCCATCAGGCTCCTCAGTCCATAACATTCTCCAGGCAAGAACATTAGAGTGGGTTGCCATTTCCTTCCCCAGGGGATCTTCCCAACCCAGCGATTGAACCTGGCCTCCTCCATTGCAGGTAGATTCTTTACTGTCTCACCCACCAGGGAAGCCCAAATTCTTTTATCTACAATTTTTAAAGGAGAAAACTGAGATAAAGTGAAGTTAATAATTTGCCCAAGGGACTTTCCTGGTAGTTCAGTGGCTAAGACTCTGTGATCCTAATGCGGAGAGACCAGGTTTGATCCATAGTTGGGAACTAGATCCTACATGATTAAAGGAAGAGTTGCTTTTGGTTTTTATTACAGTGTGTACCTATTATAAGTAAATAAAATAGAAGCATTAACACTGAAAGCAAAACTAAAACTATAAGCAATTTCAAGGTCCTACTATTAACAATCACTTTTATTGGTGTAAATGCATGTATTTATCTGTGTGCATCCTTTTGAAAACATATAGATCCTATTCAACAATAGAATAATGATTTGCCAAACTGTTTTAGACCTTACAGTTTTCTCTTAATACATTATGAATATCTTACTCTGCTGACATATGTATTTTTACAGCAAAATTTAATGGTTGCATCCTATACAAAATAATTTACTCACTTAACCTCGTACTTTCAAATTGCTTTTGCATCTTTGCTGAAATCAATTCAGCATATGTGTGTGGGTCTACTGCTAGATTCTCTATTCTGTTCTACTGATCTATTTGTCTTTCTTGAGTTTAATATCACACCTTGATCAGTGTAACTTTATACTAAAACCTGAAGTCAGATGGTGTGTTAGCCCACTTTGTTCTTTTTCAAAGTTGTATTGGGTGTTCTATGTCCCTTGCATTTCAACATGAATTTTAGAATTAGCAGTCAATACCTACAAAGGGGCCTGTTGAGATTTTAACTGGGATTGCATTAAATCTATATACAAGTTGGAGAGAATTGATATTCTATCCATGTTAATCCATAAATATGGCATCTATCTCCATTTAGGAGTTCTTCCTTTCATTATATTTTGTAGTTAGCAGAGGACAGGTCTTCCACATTTTTCCTATATATTAATCTCTTAAGTAGTTCATGTTTTAAGTGATTAAAAATGGATTGTTATTTTAACTTCAATTTCCAGTTGTTTGTTGCTAGTGTACTGATCGTACATTTTCAAACCTTGCTAAACCACTTATTAGTTCCAGTAAGTTCACAGATAAATAGTTTCATGTGATTTTCTATAGATGATCATGTTATCTATGATTAAAGACAATTTTACTTCTTCATCTCCAATCAAGATATCCTTTATTTCTCTTTCTTGTCTGGTGGGCTGGTGAAAACCTTCAGTACAATATTAAATAGAAGTGATGAGAATAGACAGCTTTGCCTGTTTCCTCATCTTGGTGGGAAGAATTTCATCTTGGAACATTATGGTGTGAGCAGTACAATTTGCATAGACACCTTTTATCAAGTTGAGGTTATTCCTTCTATTCCTAGTTTGTGGAGTGTTTTTATTAAGATCAATGTTGGATATTTTTCAAAATCCTTGTCTTCATCTCTTGAGATGATGATATTGTTTTCCTTTTTTAGTCTTTTAATAGGGTAATTGCCATTGATTGGTTTTTCAAATGCTAAACTAACTGCACTCCTTGGATAAACCCTTCTTGGTCATGATGTGTTTTATCCTTTTAATACGGTGTTAGATTATATTCAGTGATTCAGTGCTTTCAACAGATAACTAGTTCCTGACTAATTTTCCTAAATCACTGCTTTTATGAGGTCAGTATTTTTCCACAAACTAATGTGATTTATTAAAGCATTATGGATATTTGTCTCAAATCAGAAAGAGCCAAGATGTCCAACAATAGAGAATTATTAAGTACAATTTGATGTATCAATAAAGTATTATACAGTCACAAAGAAGATAGTATAGAAAAATTGATCTGAAGAAAATATTTGCACATTATTAAATATAAAGAAAAGCACGACACAAAACACCCGGCAGTAAGTACAAAGTCTATAAAAAGAAGTAAATTTTCATTGACTCAGAATTTTTGCTTCTTGGAACTCATCTAAGAAAATACTAAAGAATGAGTGCAAAGATTCCAAGTTCATTTCACATAAGAATTAAAAAAATTTTTCTTTTTATATTTTCCTGTATATTCCTGTATAGAAAAACACACATTAAAAATGAAGAAAGATCTGTAGTTAATAACATCAACTTCTACCTTAAAAAAAAAAAATCAAATACCTTAAAAGATACACGTTACATACAACGCTTATTGAAGAAGTAGATAACCCAAGGAAGTTGATATCTATTGAAGACACTGACTTTGGAGTTTTAAAACTTCCTGTAAAGATAAATCCATACTCAGATTTGGCTGCAAAGGACTGGAAGTAGGGCAATGTATTCCATACCATGAAGATTTTAGCATAATACTATATACGTGAGGTTTTGGTGGTGACAGAGGAGTGAGGACATCAGGACGCGTGGAAGAAATATTAAAAGATACTGTTGGGCTGGTGCCAAAGCAATTGTTTTGCATTGTTGCACTTTGCCATTACATACTGGAATACATTCTTAAATAAATGTGGCCATGTTATACATCATTTTAATGCACATTTCTCAATTTATTTTTTTTTGCTAATGATTTATGATTTGCTGTTTACTGTAGATTTATTTCAGACTGTAGAAATGAAAAGCAAATTCAAGCAATTTTTTATTCATGTTCAAAATGGGTCATAAAACAGTGGAGAGAACTTACAACATCAATAACACATTTGGCCCTGGAACTGCTAATGAAAGTACAGTGCAACAGTAGCTCAAAGTTTTGCAAAGCCTTGAAGATGAGGAGTCTAGTGGCTGGCCATCGGAAGGTGACAATGACCAATGGAGAGCCATCATTGAAGCTGATCCTCTTACAACTACAGGCTGCTGCTGCTGCTGCTGCTGCTGAGTCACTCCAGTCGTGTCCGACTCTGTGCGACCCCACAGACGGCAGCCCACCAGGCTCCCCCGTCCCTGGGATTCTCCAGGCAAGAACACTGGAGTGGGTTGCCATGTCCTTCTCCAATGCATGAAAGTGAAAAGTGAAAGGGAAGTCGCTCAGTCGTGCCCAACTCTTAGTGACCCCATGGACTGCAGCCCACCAGGCTCCTCCGTCCATGGGATTTTCCAGGCAAGAGCGCTGGCGTGGGGAGCTGTCGCCTTCTCCACAACTACAGAAGCTGCCAAAGAACTCTACATTGGCCATCCGATGGTCATTCAGCGCTTGTACCAAATTGGAAAAGTAAAAAGATAGATAAGTGGATGCCTCATGAGCTGACCAAAATTTTTTTTTACAGTTTTGAAGTGTAGTCTTGTCTTAGTCTATGCAACAGCAATGGACCATTTCTTGATCGGATCGTGATGTGCGATGAAAAGTGGATTTTATACAACAAACGGCAGTGACCAGCTCAGTGGCTGGACCGGACTGAGAAGAAGCTCCTAAGCACTTCCCAAAGTCAGACATACACCAAAAAAAAGCCACCGTCACTGTTTGGTGGTCTGCTGCTCATTTGATCCATCATAGCTTTCTAAATCCGGGTGAAACCATTACATGTGAGAAGTACGCCCAGCAAATTGAGGGGATGCACAGAAAACCGAGGCCAACACTGGCCAACAGAATTGGCCCAATTCTCCACAATACCTGACCACATGTCTCACAACCAATGCTTCAAAAGTTGAACGAATTGGGCCATGAAATTTTGCCTCATCTGCCATATTCACCTGACCTCTCGCCAACCAACTGCCACTTCTTCAAGCATCTCGACAACTTTTTGCAGGGAAAATGCCTCCAGAACCAGCAGGAAGTAGAAAATGCTTTCCAAGTGTTCAGTGAATCCTGAAGCACAGATTTTTATGCTACAGGAATAAACCAATTTACTTCTCATCGGCAAAAAAGTATAGATGGTAATGGTTCCTATTTGACTAAAAATATGTATTTGAGTCTAGTTATAATGATTTAAAATTCACAGTTCAAAACTGCAATTACTTTTGCACTAACCAAATACTATAAACAAGAGGTTGGGGAAGTGACAAATTCCTCAGTGAAGATATCAGGACGAGTGGAAGAAATATTAAAATAAAAGATACTATCACAACTAGTGACTGATGTTGTAGGAAATAAAATTAGTCTCTATCTTTAAAGCAGTGGCATTTTAGGTAAAATTGTGTCTTCACATTTCTCTTTAAAATATCTATTTTCTTAGCATTTGTTCTCATTTGTCAAGCAGTGACATTTTTTCACTATTTAATAAAGGTTTCCTCATAGAAGGAAACCAGGTCAAATGTTTCTACTGGATTCACATAACCCCACATTACTTTGTAAGAAATTCTCTTGATCTCAAAATAGTTTGCCCTTTTGATTCATACCCCTTCTACATAAAGAAACAGCATATTTGGGAGCTCTGTCTAGTCTCACTATACTTTTATCTGTTGTTCTGCGACGTGTAGAAGCGAAGCCTGTCTGGTCACTCGACCGGAGATGGAGAGCTCCCCACGTCTCCCCGCAGGCAAATCCCAGAGGCCCCCACAGGCCCGGCCCTGCAGCACGCGGAGCCTGTTCAGCGCGAGGAGAGAGGAGGCCCATGTCTGAGCCTCCGCTCTTGCTTCGCCCACCACCTCTCCTTTGTACTTCTCTTTCCCTCCACTTTCACCTGATAATTTTTTTTAATTTATTTTTTGCTGAAGTCTAGTTGAGTTACAATATTGTCTTAACTCCTGCTGTATGGCAAAGTAAGAAATTTTGTTTTATATTTATATATACACATCAGTTTTATACACACACACACACACACACACATTCTTATTTCATATCCTCTTCTACTATGCTTTATCCCAGGATACTGAATATAGTTCCTTGTGCCATACAGTAGGGTCTTATAACTTTTTAATGCTAAGATCTAAGAAATGTTGCATGATTTATCTCTTATTTTAGCAGATTATTTAGCCCTTTGCTCAAAAATTTAAAAGGTCTGTCATCTCATTGTAAGGTTTATTCTGAGCGCTTACCTAAACAGCCTTTGCCTCAGCTGGGTCATCACAGTTGCAACAAAAGGAAAAAAAATAGATGCCTGAGGTCATTGTTATCAGGAGGTTTGATCAGTGACCAGGTCCAGTTCATTAAACAAAGCAATAAATTTCTTCATAACACCCCCACCCCAGAAAAACAGGAAGTACTCGATAGGTTTCACTATTGCTCATTTAACATCAAAAAGCAATACTATGAATATATAAACATGCTTGAAGCCCAGTTTCCATTCACTTTGTGGTCTTCCAGAATTCTCTAGTAGGTCTGTGGCATAACTACCCCAACCACCAACTCAGTTTCACAGCAGTCAAGAAGCACCAACTTTAAAATTTTCAATTTATGAATTATATCTCTCATTCCTTAAGTCCCACTTGCAATTTTGATGATCTTAAGCTGTTTAAATCCCCTTTATGTCACATGCATGTAATACTATCAGTAAAGACTACTCACCCCAATCCTGCCTAAACTACTGTCTCAACATTCATTAAGGAAATCTCTGGACACACTGGAAGAATTTAAACCATGTGATGTACATTTCTGTTAGTGTTACACTGGCAGTCCAGAACTCTCCTGATAAACTGCAATGATTTTTAAGATATCACTGTGTGTTCTAGCTTTTTATTAAATACTGACTGACTTGGTATGTTGGGGAAGTCACTTAAATTCTGTAAGCATGGTGTGTTTGAACAGGAGCCAGCTTGTAAGAGCCAACTATTACACTTTTAAGGATTTTGCCAAAGGGTTTTAAACCTTTGGAGACTTGAAACCAGTCATGGTAGGAGTATTTACCACAGATGGTGTCAAATGCTAAAAATGTGGGCACTTTTTCCCCACAGAGAACTGGTTTACCAGCTCACTACTATCTCTAAGCCTTAGTTTCTTTATCCATAAAATGGAAAAATAGCTCCAATCTGTATTGGACACATTCAATTGCAGTGAATAGACACTCTGCTAGCCCCACCCTGGGTTTTCTTTCTTTAATTTAGCTGTGCCTGGTGACTTGTTGGATCTTAGTACCCCGACAACAGATTGAACCCCGCAGCTTTGGCAGTGAAAGTGCAGAGTCCTAACCACTGGACCCCCAGAAAATTCCCTCTGCTAGTTTTAATAGAAAAGGAATCTTCCAGAGTCTCAAAGATCCTAAAGAACTGTAGGGGAAGACATAAAATCAGTTATAGTTTGAGGTCTCAAAAATAAATCCCAGTCATACCGTAACACTGGGCCACCAAGGGACCTACTGTGTCTTCTGTGTTTGGGAAGCCACCTGTCCATTTGGGAAGCTGCTCCTATGGTTACCAATTTTAAAATTACTTTGTCTCTACAATGCCCAGGAAAGCCTCTCTGGTCAAGAAGCCACTGCAAGCAAACCAGAGACGTCCTCATCGCCTCTCCTGGCTCTTGCCTTCTGAATGTTTCCAGAGAGCAGCTGATTGACAGAAACTAATTCATAACCACAGCTTTAGCTGTATGGAACACTCAGAAATATAGCAGTCTTTATTTGGAGTGATCTTGTGTCCAGATAAAATATTGGGGGTTCTATTGCCATTGATTAAAAGAAAGGGGAAGAATAGCTGTCAGAGGACATCTAGCAGTCTGCCTAAGACCAGTTTCCATCCTTGAGATTTGTGAGCACCCTTTATCCCAGAGAGAAAACTCATACCTTACCTAAGAGATGACTTCAAAGTTCCGTTCAGAGACTAAGCCCAGCTCTGGTTTAGGCCAGGATATCTGAGGAACACAAAGTTCTCTTTGTGTCTTCGCTAGGAGAACACAAATTTCTCTCCATTAGGTCCAGATGTGGCTACCTATGGACAGGTGATCCAGAAAGTGACTGGTAAGTTATTCTCCCATGCCTAACACACACACACACACACACACACACACACACACCTATGGTGGAATAGGGACAGGATAACTATAATAAAAGGTTCTCTTCAGAAAAAAATTATTGTAATGGGCAGGAATTTCAGAGATGTCTGCCCTGGCAATAGACTATTATAATTTCCTAGGTTAGCCCATCCAAAAACCTCTGCTTCCTCTGTCGTCTCCAAGACCACTGGCTTTGTTTACTTGGTGGTCCCTCTTGGTCCATTAGTCTCCTCCGTCGCACTCCACTGGGCATTGGAGTGCCTGCTGTTCTTGGGGCTGCAAACTCTCACATCCTGCTTTTCGCTAGTTTAAGTTTGGTACTTAAGTTTGCATTGAGACTGACTCAAGACAGTCAGGCTTTGGCAGGCCAGGTTTACGGTTTTTCTGGTAAAGAATTTCCTCTTAATAGGCACGCAGTCTTTCTCCTGGTCAGTTTCTGCATAAAAATTGAACCCAAAGACATCATCTAGAAATTATACACACACTCACACATGTGCGTGTGCACGCACACACACTTATATGTATGTTTCTGTTTATCAACAGAAGTCCACAGACGTGGTTTTCATTCTTATTTTTCTGGTAAAGAATTTCCTCTTAATAGGCACGCAGTCTTTCTCCTGGTCAGTTTCTGCATAAAAATTGAACCCAAAGACATCATCTAGAAATTATACACACACTCACACATGTGCGTGTGCACGCACACACACTTATATGTATGTTTCTGTTTATCAACAGAAGTCCACAGACGTGGTTTTCATTCTTCCTACCTGCTAGGAAGGAAGTCTAGGAAACAGTCTGCACAACCGTTTTTCAGTCTAATGATGATGCCTATGGGTTGAACTGTGTCCTCCATCCTAAAAAGATATGCTTGATCTTAACTCCAAGTACCACAGTATGTGACCTTATTTGAAGACAAGATCTTCACAGTGGCCATCAAGTTGAAATGAGATCACTGGGGTGAGCCCTAACCCCATATGACCTGTGTCCTTACAAAAGAGGGGAAATCTTGACACAGCCACACGCAGTGACAGTGCCACACGAAGATAAAGGCAGAGATCAAGGCGATGCAGCCACAAGACAAGAAACGCCAGAGGTTGTCAGTGAGCCGCCAACAGCCAGGAGGGAGCCACGGGGCAGGTTTTCTTGGCGGTTCTCAGAAGAAACTGCCCTGCCGACACCTTGATTTCAAACTCCAGCCTCTAAAACTGTAAGATAATAAATGTCTGTGGTTCAAGCCACCCAATTTGCGGTACTTTTTTATGGGAGCACTCGAAACTAACACAGGGAGCTTCCATTATGCCCTAAAACAAGGGTTTTGAAAGGTAGGGCTACACCCTTAACCTGATCTGCACTGCTGGGCTGATTCTTCCTGCCAAGCCCAGAAGGCTTTGGACGTGTTCTTGTCCAGGAATTAGGGCCACTATGCCACTTCAGAGCAAATTCTTACCATTGCTTCAGTGTGGAGGTACTGATATAGTGGATTTTTAACACTGTGAAGCTCCAAATTATTAGGTTCACAAAAATTTTAGATTCTTTGACACAGGTGTAGATTCTCTGCTACAGCTTGAGATTCTCTCACCTTTCCTGAGCAGAGTTCTGGGTGGTCCTCAGCACCCTCAGGTTCTGCGAGTGAATCAGTGGAGGTGGCACCTGTGCAGAAGGAGAGCCAGCTGCTGCTGTCCTTACCAACTGCTTCTTGGATGGCCAAGTCAAGAAAGTGTCCATCAATATCCTTCAGTGCTGGGAGCCAGCATGGGGAATCCTGCCCATGGCAAAGGTCATGAGGAAGGGGGCCTGACAAAACGCAAAGGCAGAATCAGGCCTCAGGGATCCCCCCTGGATTTCCTCGAGCATCTACCCCCAGAACCAAAATCTGTCTGCTTTACTATATTATGCCTTTCACTAACTCCTCTGACATTAACAGGGGGCTGTTCCCCCACCACCTTTTTCTGGAAAAAGTTAACTTAGAGCTTTTAGATAATAAATCTCCTGGGCATAATAAGAGTGTTTCAATCCAGAAACCCCTCTGATGGCTTTCTAGCCTACCTGACAAATTTGTCCGGACCTTCTACAACTGCGCATGTGATTGCTCACAACCTCCGGACCTTGAGAGGCACAGTCCAGTTCAGTTCAGTGGCTCAGTCGTGTCCGACTCTTTGCGACCCCATGAATCGCAGCACGCCAGGCCTCCCTGTCCATCACCATCTCCTGGAGTTCACTCAGACTTACGTCCATCGAGTCTGTGATGCCATCCAGCCATCCAATCCTCGGTCGTCCCCTTCTCCTCCTGCCCCCATTCCCTCCAAGCATCAGAGTCTTTTCCAATGAGTCAACTCTTCGCATGAGGTGGCCAAAGTACTGGAGTTTCAGCTTCAGCATCTTTCCTTCCAAAGAAATCCCAGGGCTGATCTCTTTCAGAATGGACTGGTTGGATCTCCTTGCAGTCCAGGGGACTCTCAAGAGTCTTCTCCAACACCACAGTTCAAAAGCATCAGTTCTTCAGCACTCAGCCTTCTTCACAGTCAAACTCTCACATCCATACATGACCACAGGAAAAACCATAGCCTTGACTAGATGGACCTTAGTTGGCAAAGTAATGTCTCTGCTTTTGAATATGCTGTCTAGGTTGTTCATAACTTTTCTTCCAAGGAGTAAGCATTTTTTAATTTCATGGCTACAGTCACCATCTGCAGTGCNAAAAAAAAAAAAAACCCCACAGAATACGCACCTAACCGCAACTGCCAGTGGAGAAGTGGCCCAGACACTCGGGTCCACCACCAGTGAGTGGGGGCTGGGCAGGGAGGCACAGGCTGCATAACTGGTCCTTAGGGTAAGGACTGGGCCTGAATGCCCTGAGGACAATCTGAGGGAGCTAATGTGAGACAGGAACCCAAACCGTGGGATCGCCAGAGAGACACACAAAAAAGACCTTTCTCACGAGAGGCTCTATCAGCACCCCTGGCACGCTCACAGCACAAAGCATTGAGCAAATACCAAAGGAGAGCAAGCCAGCTGCCATATAGGGCCCTCCCTCCCTGGAGGCAGAGAGGCAGGCGAGAGATAGCCAGAGCCGGAAGGCAAGGGGCTGCTGCAATCTTGGCCCCAGAGATCACATCTTCCACCAAACTGTGAGCAGGCTCCCAGTTGCTAACCTCGTCTTCTTGGGATCCTAGATGGTTGACATCTGCCAGGAGTGTCACAGCCTGAGATCAGCTCCCCAGAGGAGACATGCGGCACACCTGGAGCTGCGCTCTTGCGGAAACTGAGTGGCGAGGACCAGGCAGGTGAGTAAGACGCACGGCCCACCAAGCACCCGGTCGCCTGAGCTGCTCGGACCTGGGAAGGGCACAAAGCACACAGCCTATCCGGGTCTGTGCCCTGTGGAGCACCCGAGAACCTGAGCGGCTTAGACCTGGGAAGTGCACGAAACGCAGGCCCCACTTGGCACTTGGGACAGTGCCCTTGCAGAGCACCCTGGAGACTGATCAGTCTAGACCCGGGGAGCACATGCTGCCTTGGACTGTGGCAAACCCAGTGTGGTCCATCCACTGCGAGCACTCCCCACACATGCCAGCGGTATTTGTTTGCAGTGCCCCCTCCCTCTCCACAGCACAACTGAACAAGTGAGCCTAAGTAAGTGGCCACCTTCGCCCCCTCGCGTCAGGACAGAAATTAGACACTGAAGAGACTTGCAGAGGAAGCCAAAATAAACAAAGAAGGGGGAACCACTTTGGAAGTATCAGATACAACAGATTGAAACCCTGCATTGAATACTGGAGACATTCGAGGGGCGCCTATAGACCTTGAGAACAAGTACAAGCCAGAACAAGGGATGATCTGACACTGAACAGACCCCGCAATGCCCAGAGGCAGGAGGCTTAACTCCAAAACTTTAGAACATCAGAGAACTCCTGACTCCAGAGAACATTAACAGACAAGAGCTCACCCAAAAGTCTCCACACCTACACTGAAACCAAGCTCCACCCAAGAGCTAACAAGATCCAGTGCAGGACACACCACAATAATTCTCCAGCAAAACAGGGACCAACTTCAAACATTAAAAGACGGGCTGCCCAAAGCCATGCTGAACCCATAGACACCCCAGAGCTCACTACTGGACACTTCATGGCACTCCAGAGAGAAGACATCCAGTTCCACCCACCAGAACATAGACACAAGCTCCCCCCAACCAGGAAACCTTGACAAGCCGTTAGTCCAACCCCACCCACAGGGAGAAGACTCTACAATTAAGAGGAACCACGAACTTCCAGCCTGCAGAAAGGGTACCCCAAACACAGCAATCTAAACAAAATGAAAAGGCAGAGAAATATTCAGCAGGTGAAGGAACATGCTAAAACCCCACCAAACCAAACCAAAGAGCAGGAGATAACCTGAAAAAGTACTCAGAATAAGGACAGTAAAGATGATCCAAAATCTTGAAAAAAATAATGGAGCTACAGATACACAGACTAGAGGCAAGATCAAGAAAATGCAAGAAATGTTTAACTAAGGACCTAGAAGAAATAAAGAAGAATCAACCAGTAATGAATAATGCAGTAATTGAGATCAAAAGCACTCTGGAGGGAACCAACAGTAGAACAACTGAGGCAGAAGAGAGGATAGGTGAGGTGGAAGACAGAATGGTGGAAATAAATGAAGCACAGAGGGAAAAAAGAAAAAAAAAAA
>SJYX01007402.1:41803-71197 GCA_006410675.1 Oreotragus oreotragus
GAAACAATTCCATTCACCATTGCAACGAAAAGAATAAAATACTTAGGAATATATCTACCTAAAGAAACTAAAGACTTATATATAGAAAACTATAAAACACTGATGAAAGAAATCAAAGAGGACACTAATAGATGGAGAAATATACCATGTTCATGGATTGGAAGAATCAATATAGTGAAAATGAATATATTACCCAAAGCAATCTACAGATTCAATGCAATCCCTATCAAGCTACCAACGGTATTTTTCACAGAACTAGAACAAATAATTTCACAATTTGTATGGAAACACAAAACACCTCGAATAGCCAAAGCAATCCTGAGAGAGAAGAATGGAACTGGAGGAATCAACCTGCCTGACTTCAGACTACACTACAAAGCTACAGTCATCAAGACAGTATGGTACTGGCACAAAGACAGAAACACAGATCAGTGGAACAGAACAGAAAGCCCAGAGATAAACCCACGCACCTATGGATACCTTATCATTGAGAAAGGAGGCGAAAATATACAATGGAGAAAAGACAGTCTCTTTAACAAGTGGTGCTGGGAAAACTGGTCAACCACCTGTAAAAGAATGAAACTAGAACACTTTTTAACACCGTACACAAAAATAAGCTCAAAATGGATTAAAGATCTAAACCTAAGACCAGAAACTATAAAACTCTTAGAGGAAACCATAGGCAGAACACTCTCTGACATAAATCACAGCAAGATCCTCTATGACCCTCCCCCCAGAGTAACGGAAATAAAAGCAAAAATAAACAAATGGGACCTAATTAAACTTAAAAGCTTTTGCACAACGAAGGGAACTATAAGCAGGCTGAAAAGGGAGCCTTCAGAATGGGAGAAAATAATAACAAATGAAGCAAGAGACAAAGAATTAATCTCCAAAACGTACAAGCAGCTCCTGCAGCTCAATTCCAGAAAAATAAACGACCCAATCCAAAAATGGGCCAAAGAACTAAACAGACATTTCTCCAAAGAAGACATACAGATGGCTAACAAACACATGAAAAGATGCTCAACATCACTCATTATCAGAGAAATGCAAATCAAAACCACAATGAGGTACCATCTCACGCCAGTCAGAATGGCTGCCATCAAAAAGTCTACAAAAAATAAATGCTGGAGAAAGTGTGGAGAAAAAGGGAACCCTCTTACACTGTTGGTGGGAATGCAAACTAGTACAGCCACTATGGAGAACAGTGTGGAGATTCCTTAAAAAAAAAAAAAAAAACTGGAAATAGAACTGCCATACGACCCAGCAATCCCACTGCTGGGCATACACACCGAGGAAACCAGAGTTGAAAGAGACACATGTACCCCAGTGTTCATTGCAACACTGTTTACAGTAGCTAGGACATGGAAGCAACCTGGAGGTCCACCAGCAGATGAATGGATAAGGAAGTTGTGGTACATATACACGACGGACTATTGCTCAGCTATAAAAAAAAAGGAATGCATTTCAGTCAGTTCTAATGAGGTGGGTGAAACTGGAGCCTATTATACAGAGTGAAGTAAGTCAGAAAGAGAAACACCAATACAGCATATTAACGCATACATGTGGAATGTAGAAAGACGGTAACGGCAGCCCTATATGCAAGACAGCAAAGAGACACCGATGTAAAGAACAGACTTTTGGACTGTGCGGGAGAAGGCGAGGGTGGGACGATATGAGAGAATAGCACTGAAACATGTATATTACTATATGGGAAATAGATGACCAGTACAAGTTTGATGCATGAAGCAGGGCACCCAAAGCAGGTGCTCTGGGACAACTCAGAGGGATGGGGTGGGGACGGAGGTGGGAGCGGGGTTCAGGATGGTGGGACACATGTACACCCATGGCTGATTCATGTTGATGTATGGCAAACACCACCACAATACTGTAAAGTAACTGGCCTCCGAGTAAAATATATAATTTAAAAAAATTGTAAACCAGTAACATGCAACAGTGACTTTCTAAATCTAAGGAAATAGTCAGTCCTACGTATGCCTGCTAAGTCAAAAGAGAAATTACCACATTTACCTCTCTCAACACAGACCTTTGGCTATGTCGTCAATCCCTCACCCCTCATACCAACGTCCTCTCCCACTCGCCAAACACCAAAAGGCCTGTTTTGTTGTTGGTGGTTTTTCTTGAGAGAGACTTATCTAATAAGTCTTTCCACCTTACAAGCCTGTGCTCTCTCCATCAATCACACTCTTAAACTCCCAGACTCTTAGTTTGCACATCCATAAAAGGAAGAGAAGAAAGACAGGAAAAAGCAAAGCAAGAAAGAGAGGAAGGGATAGGTAAGATATAAGTTGACTTAATGACCAATTCGGTGATGGACAGGGAGGCCTGGCTTGCTGCACTTCATGGGGTTGCAAAGAGTCGGACCCGGCTGAGCGACTGAACTGAACTGAACTGAATGACCGATTCAGCGATGAACAACAATCTCACCATGACTGATTTGCTTTTCTTCTGACTGTCCCATGAACTAGAAAAACTTACAACTGAACAAATAGGTGTTAGTCATTAAATGTGCTCCCACTTGAAAGTTTTTCACTTACTACATCTTTGTCAATAGTCACAATCTCAAAGGCATTTGCTTTCTCCCGGTTAGGACAAAAGACCGTATTTCTGTAGCTCAGTGCTGAAGGCCCAGCTACTGAACATTCCAGTCACCTTTAGTCGCTTGTTCTGGTTAACTGCGTTCCAGACAAACAGTGGTCTCTGCTACCAGGTCTCAAAATTTCCCACGTGGGGAAACCTTACAGCTCCAGCTCAAGGGACCTGTAGCTGTGAATGAAGTACATTTCAGAACAAGCTGTGTTCTATTTTATCTAGCACACAAAGTGTTATTAATGTTAAGCTGTTTTGAAACTAGACTTTAACCAAGCTTTAATTATTATTTACTTTGGGGCGAAAATTTAAAAATGTATGCCAGGAATGGTGGCTGGGTGATACTCAGAGCTGCACACAGATACCTGGGTCCTCTGGGGCTGTCCTCTGCTGGGTCCAGGTCCTTTTCAGGTCCTTCTTCTGGTTTTTCATCGCTGTGCTCCTCCTCACCTTCAGCTCCTTGGACCTCGTCATCAGACTCTTCATAGTGATAATCACTCGCTTCTTTTGTGAAGTAGAATACAGACTTTGGGACCGGAACTTCACGGAAAAAAGTAACCGAATTTATAATCAGTAGCCACATCCAGCGGGGAAGGCAATGGCACCCCACCCCAGTACTCTTGCCTGGAAAATCCAATGGACGGAGGAGCCTGGTGGGCTGCAGTCCATGGGGTCGCTAACAGTCGGACAGACTGAGCGACTTCACTTTGACTTTTCACTTTCATGCTTTGGAGAAGGAAATGGCAACCCACTCCAGTGTTCTTGCCTGGAGAATCTCAGGGACGGGGGAGCCTGGTGGGCTGCCGTCTATGGGGTCACACAGAGTCGGACACGACTGAAGTGACTTAGCAGCAGCAGCAGCAGCAGCAGCAGCAGCCACATCCAGTACTCTACCCCCGGGGAGGAGAGAAGTAGGTGAAGAAAGAATAGCTGGGCGGCTTCCCAGAGGTTGGTGCGACACCTTCAGGACCCTCACATTCCTGCAGCTTCAGGGTTTTCAGGGTGAGGTCTTTACCATCTTTCCAGTAGATCTCACACCCTGTGCTGCTGATTCTTTCTGGCCCTTTGGAGAAGAAGGGATCAGAATCATCTCGGTCTGATTGCATCTGGTATGTTTTTGTCAGAACTTTGTTGCAAATTATTCCTTTCACTTAAAAAGAAATTCTACTGTGACGCTCACTGGTTCCTGGACCCCTGGGAATTTTTATTTTTACTTCTTTCAGGTGCTCCAGTACAAGTTCATCATTTTCCCGGATCATGCTACTGAGAATCTTTAGGTCTTAAAATGCCCTCAACCAAAAGTGAGGGATGCCCTTTGTTTCCCCTTCCCTTCAGGCTCTCTTTCCATCTCTTCCCAGGCTCCTTCTGGAACAGCTACTGGCCACTAACATTCACCTTCTGTGGGCTCATGAATTGCATTGATGATGTCAGCTCTCTTATCAAACAGAGGCTGGCAGAAGGAAGCATACTTTTTCTCAAGACCGTAAAGGTCTTTATAGAATTGGGCTTCCACTTGCACAAATTATGCCTGGAGTTTTTTTTTTTTTTTTCTTTTTTCTTTTACTTTATTTTACTTTACAGTACTGTATTGGTTTTGCCATACATCAACATGAATCCACCACGGGTGTACATGAGTTCCCAATCCTGAACCCTCCTCCCACCTCCCTCCCCATACCATCTCTCTGGGTCATCCCAGTGCACCAGCCCCAAGCATCCTGTATCCTGCACCGAACCTAGACTGGCGATTCGTTTCTTACATGATATTATATATGTTTTTGAGAGCTTTGACCCGCTCCTTAACCGCTAGAGGCCAGTGCTGAGCGCAACCTGCCTTTGAGCCCGATGCCCCCACAGGGTCTGCAAGGGCCTGAGGGCCTGGCCACCACTTGCCCACCTCAGCCCTGCCAGGACCACAGGCCCCAGCCTCCCAGGACTCAGAGGCAACAGCCAGGGTGCCCCCCTCCCAGAGCTCAGCCTCCACTGCAGATTCCTCTGACTTCTGGGATGCAGACCCCTGGACCCTGGGACCCTGAGGCTCACCTGTGAGGCCTCGCCTCCCTCTCCCAGGTCTTCCTGCTCCTGCGGAGGCATGGGACCCTCTCCAGGGCCTGAGGGAGGCTGGGAGCTGTGCCTGACCATCGGGCAGGGGCCAGGGGGCCAGACCAGGACATGGTAATCGTAGGAGAAACTGTGTAGAAGGGTATGGACCAGACCCCAGAACACAGGCACAAACTGCTCCAAGGGGTCCCCGTGGCCTGCAACCACTGCTGCACCTTCCTGCTCACTCTCATCATCCTCCAGTGTCTCCTCCTCCTCGACCTCCTCCAACAGGTGCTCCTCCTCCTCCAGGTGCTCCAGCTCGAAATCAGACTCCTCCTCCTCCTCTAACGGCTCTATATCCCAGTCCTCTTCCACTGTGGCCTGTGGCCCACCGTGTCCCCTGTGAAGGGCTCCTGATCCCCTCAGGGAGGGCGGAAGGGCTGCGGCTTCCTCGACCCCATCCGTCCACTCCCAAGCCAGTGCCAGGACCCCAAGGGGACTGGGGTCACGGCCTGCCCCGCCACCAGCCCTGTCCAGGCCACCTGGGATCCGCTCGTGCTCCTCTGTGGCAGACACGGCAGGGGAGACTGTGCCAGACCGTGATGGGCCTGCCGTGACGTCCACGGGGAAGATGGCAGCCGCCGAGCTGAGAGTCGCGGAGGAGACGCCCTTGGCAGCGCAGACGGTAGGGTGGGGCTGGGGGCGGCAGAGATGTCAGCTGCACGGGGAACAGGAGTCTGTGAAGGTGCTGGTGTGGGCCCCGCGACAGGAATGGCAGGAGGGCGGCCCGCAGACCGGCCCACGAACACTGAGGCTGAGGTGGCGGCGGACAGGCACGAAAGACCCTGAAGACCTGGCGACGGTAGGTGGGGCTTGAAGGTCAACTGGGGACCACTCCCTCCAGATCCAGCTCTAAGCTCATTTGCCAGGAGTCAACGATTGGCATGATCGCCATCCAGTGACTGGTCAAGGCCCTCAGCTTCCCTGGAGGCCTGACAGGCCAGGTCACACTTTAAGCCCACAGGAGTCCCTTCCTTTTCATTCCATCATTGCAAAAGCAAAACTACAGTGTCTGTATTGGGGGGGGTGGGGAGGTGCCCTGGTGTATGGGAACCTGGATGTGGTGCCCAGGTGCCACGCTGGGACAACTCATACCAGCAGAGATACACTTTTTTAAAAAAGAAAGAAAAAGCGAAGGTGTATAGATCAAATATCAGCAACTGTTTAAAACCTCCTGTGAGAGACAGAAAGAGAATTTGGTGGTTTTAATGTTGCTAAAGCTACGTAGTAAGAGCATACAAAGTTGATATCAATGCTGATGAGAATGGAGAGTGGAAGAAGCAGTAAAAATTGGACTGAACCCTGTTTCAGCAGGGCTCCCCCAATTCACTTCAAGGCTCCATGACATGAGGAGAGAGTGACTTATTTCAAGACTGCACTAAGCACCTGCTCTGCACTAAACAGTTACACACACTCCCTCCCAAATCCATATTTTGAATTGCTTAGCCACCTCACACCCCAGATGATGGGGGAGTAGAAGGAGACATGCTCATCTCCTCCTGTGAGAGCACCAGAACTGCAACTACCTGTTGAACAACCATCGACAGGAGGATGCTGGAACCTACCACAAAGAGAGACCCCACGTCCAAAGACAAAGGAGAAGCTACAATGAGATGGTAGGAAGGGTGCAATCACGACAAAATCAAATCCTGGACCCACTGGCTGGGCAACCCACCAACTGGAGAACAATGATACTCAAGAAGTCCAGTCTAGGTTCGATGCAAGATACAAGATGCTTAAGGCTGGTGCACTGGGATGACCCAGAGAGATGGTATGGGGAGGGAGGTGGGAGGGGGGTTCAGGATTGGGAACTCATGTACACCCGTGGTGGATTCATGTTGATGTATGGCAAAACCAGTACAGTATTTTAAAGTAAAATAAAGTAAAATTTAAAAAATAAGTAAATAAATAAGAAGTTCTCTCACTGTTGTGAAGGTTCTGAGCCCCACATCAGGCTCCCCAACCTGGGAATTTTTAAGGGGCTGGGAATCCTGAGGGAACCTGACATTGAAGGACAGCAGACTTTGAATACAGCACTTCCACAGGGCTAGAGGAAGCAGAGACTCCACTCTTGGAGGGCACAAACAAAATCTTGCACGCACCACGACCCAAGTGAAGGGAGCAGTGACCCCAGAGGAGACCGATGCAAAACTACCTGCTACTGGCTGGGTGGATGAAAACATATGTGTGCATGCACTTCCACTTACCCCATCACTCTGCTTAACTTCCAAATTGTATGTAACCATTTTATATTGTTAGATTAATCATGCTCCAATTATGGCTTGCAATTGTAATTACCTTTAATTTTTTGTCTGGCTATTGATTGTGAAAACTGATAAACATCGTTTACCATTGTGGGGATGTAACTATTAGTCACTTAATACCATTGTGTCATGATTGGTCAACAGAAAAGTAATAGAATTCTATATCACCAAAAAAAAAAAACACAAAACAACTTCTAAAACTCCAGACTTAAAAATATTTTAAAAGTAAAGAATAAGAGTGATAGTCACTTTGTGCAAGAGAAAATTTCAATTAATCACAGAAAAAGACAGCAATTGAGGAGTGATGGAACAAAAATGGACTGACACGTGGAAAGTTAGAAAATGTTAGGAAAAATCTTTCATTGGAAATAATCTCTGCAATGCTGCTGCTGCTAGGTCGCTTCAGTCATGTCTGACTCTGTGAGACCCCATAGATGGCAGCCTACCAGGCTCCTCTGTCCCTGGGATTCTCCAGGCAAGAATACTGGAGTGGGTTGCCATTTCTTTCTCCAATGCATGCATGCATGCTAAGGCGCTTCAGCCATGTCTGACTCTTTGTGACCCCATGGGCAGCAGCCCACCAGGCTCCTCTGTCCACAGGATTCTCATTGGAAATAATCTCTGCAATGCTGCTGCTGCTAGGTCGCTTCAGTCATGTCTGACTCTGTGAGACCCCATAGATGGCAGCCTACCAGGCTCCTCTGTCCCTGGGATTCTCCAGGCAAGAATACTGGAGTGGGTTGCCATTTCTTTCTCCAATGCATGCATGCATGCTAAGGCGCTTCAGCCATGTCTGACTCTTTGTGACCCCATGGGCAGCAGCCCACCAGGCTCCTCTGTCCACAGGATTCTCCAGGCAAGAATCCTGGAGTGGGTTGCCATTTCCTTCTCCAAATCTCTGCAATATCAACAGATACAACTATTCAATGAAAAGGCAGATTGGCAAAGAGGATTAACAATAAACATAACCCAGTATATGTTATCTATTAGTGTAAGAGTCTTGTCTTAGATCCAAAAAGAGTTTGAAAACAAAAGGGTAGAAAATGGTATCCATGCAAATCATCCCAAAGTGGGAGTTGCAGTAGCTTTACTGGCAGTAGATGAAATAGATTTTAACAGACCCTTTTTTTTTTTAACAGAATATCAACAGATTTCTATATTAATAAAAAATCAGTACACAAAGGAGATGTATGAGTTATATATCCATAAGGTCCCAGCAGCCTCCCAGAATATATGAAACAAAAAGTGACAGAACTGAATAGAGTACATAGTTCTAAATAATCCTTGGAGACTTCAACAATCCATTTTCAATGAAGGACAGGCACATAGACAGAAGACCAATAATGAGACCAAGGAACGGAACAGCTAGACCTCACTAACATCTGTAGAGCACACAGCCAAGAAAAGCAAATGTGTTTGGAAAGGCTTCCCTTGTGGCTCAGCTGGTAAAGAATCCTGCTGCAATGCGGGAGACCTGGGTTCGATCCCTGGGTTGGGAAGATCCCCTGGAGAAAGGAAAGGCTACCCACTCCAGTATTCTAGCCTGGAGAATTTCAAGGACTGTATAGTCCATGGGGTCACAAAGAGTTGGACATGACTGAGTGGCTTTCACTTGGAAAGCAACAGCAAATGAGATGGAAAGTTTGCTACCCTTGCTTGAAATGGGCACACTTGAGAAGCAACCAGGGTGACTGCCCCATGATCCACCCTCTACTGCACCCCTTGATCCATCTTCAGAGACCACCCTACTACACTGGATTTCTCATCCCCAAAGACTCTAGGCCGGCCCCTGGAAAGTGGGAAGCAAAAGCGGAACAGTTAAGAAGCTGTGTCATCAGCATCCCCTGCCACTATTGGCTGAACACTCCCTAGACTTCCACTCTATGGACTCGTTGATGATCCTCAGCCTCAGACTGCATCCTTGGAGGTGCCAGGCAAAGGGGGAAAAGCAGCCCTCCTCAGGCCAGGATACAGTCAATTCACCATAGTTCCCTCCTCAGGCACTAGAACAACAAGTTAGGGTGGGAAGAGACGGCCGACATCGAGAGGCCACAGAACAGGCACAAGCCAAAGCACAATCCAGGCATCTTGGGCAGCTCCAGCCCAGGTCACCGTCACCTTAAACTAACAAAACTTTTAGTTAGCAAAAGAGAAGCGAGTTAAAGCTGTTCAGGCTTCCCGGGTCGTGGTTGGGCTATCCTGTTGTGACACCAAAAGTTCTGTTTATCTCCATCTACCCTACTAATGAAGGAGGGATCCCCTACCCCAAGAAGTGTGAGATGGCCAAGCACACGACACTGGACAGATGGACAGCTGTTTGTGAGTCTCAGGTACTCACAGTCTGGGTGGACAATAGGGAATGTCATGCAGGACAATGGAGGAGTGTGGCTCTGGAGTAGAGGTAAGCGGCAGGGACCGTGGGAAATAGATGTTGTAGTAACAAGAGGGTGGGGCACACCAGGGTTCCCACATGAGGAGATCGTTGTCCTTTAGGAATCATTGCACTGCCTGTCAGGGAAGTAAAGCTTGGTGGCTGGAAGAATGGGAAGAGTGCAGCTAGTCTGGCTGATAGGAGAGAATCAGCCTGGTGGGGTAGTTTTCCCACAGGGAGGGGGACATTGCAGGTGAGAGCAGGAGAAAGCACAGTTGGGCCAGTGGGGTATTTGAGGCTCGAAGGCATCAAGGCAGTGTAGAAAATTTGAGGTCTTAATATACAGATGGGAAGCCTATGTAAAAAGGTCTACAGATGAAAAGCAATCCTTTTCAAAATGCCAGTGACCTATTTTGCAGAAAAAACAAGCTGGTCCTAGAATTTATGTGGAATTGCAAGAGACCAGGAATAGCTAAGACAATCTTGAAAAAGAAAGTTAGAGGAGTCCCCTACCCTCTATCAGAACTTACCGTGGGAACAGTAATCAAGACAGTGTGGTACTGAGATAATGATAGACACAAAGATCAATGGACTAGAACAACGAGTCCAGAAATAAACCCAGATACCTACCCTCAGTTGATTTTCTGCAGGGATGTCAGATCATTTACTGGTGAGAAGTGCAAGTCTTGTCCCCAGAATGGTACAAAGACAGCAGGATATCCACACGCAACAGAAGGAAGTTGGACTCCTACATTTCATCAAATACAGAAATTAAAGTGATCCTCTGTACAGCACATAGCATTGAGCCACAAAAAGGAAGGAGGTCCCAAATGAAACTCAAAAATCATTATGCCAAGTGAGAGAGGCCAGACAGAAAAGGTCACATACTGTACAATTTCATCTGTAACAACTATCCAGAAAGGGAAGTCCGTAGAGACAGAGAGCAGATCATTGGTTTTCAGAGCTTGGTTGCAGTGAGGGAGAAGTGGAGAAGGACTGATTACTGGGCATGCGGTTTCCTTTTGGAGGGATAATTTGGACACAACAGAGGGGATGGCTGAACTACACTGTGAATGTATTAGATGCCTGGAAAGTATACCCTTGAAAAAGGTGACATTTACCATAATAGTATACCAATATTTTTTAAAGATGACAAGTGCTTATTGGCTTAGACTTCTACAAATAGATTGGGAATTGACTTCAACATCTGCTAAAATGCATCCTTTAGGAAAATTTTTTGACCTTAATACTGGGGCACAAAATAGAGGAAACTTGAGGATAACACTAAATTTTTAAAAGATGTCCCTATAGTGTTAAGGGAGCTACTGAAGTTAGCCAATAGGTATATTTGCCTTAACCATCTTATCACTGCGGTGTTTCTGTTCTCCAGACCACAGCAGCCACTGTTGTAAAATATCCTACAGTGGGCATAGGCACTCTGACATATAGCTCATAAAGTTAAATTGAGTCTTTGCCACTTATAAATGGGCTTGACAACATGGGACTAGATGGACTATCCTCACTGAGAACATTGATTATGAGTTAAGGTTAAATAAAACAAGGCTGATATAAAGCGAGAAACCCATATTACATATGTTCTATGTAGGGAAGGGGTAATTATCCCCACTGTTTTTTGATTCACTTCTCCAGTATGCCCGGTTCTTGAGCCATGGAAAACGAATGGCGCCTCTGGATGGATTACCCCAGGCTTTTTTTTCTTAATATATATATATTTCTTGAAGTCTAATTGACTTACAGTGTTTTAGGTGCTGAGCAAGCTGATTCAGTCATACACATATATTATTTTTCAAAATAGTGTCTTTTATAGGTTACACAAGACATTGACTATAGTTCCCTGTGCTATATAGTAAACCTTTGTTGCATATTTATTTTTTTAATTAGAAATCTATCATTGTATTCATACTAATTGAAACAAATGAAATCAAAATATAACTTTTTTTTTTNCAGTGTTTTAGGTGCTGAGCAAGCTGATTCAGTCATACACATATATTATTTTTCAAAATAGTGTCTTTTATAGGTTACACAAGACATTGACTATAGTTCCCTGTGCTATATAGTAAACCTTTGTTGCATATTTATTTTTTTAATTAGAAATCTATCATTGTATTCATACTAATTGAAACAAATGAAATCAAAATATAACTTTTTTTTTTTAGGCAAACACATGTAAGTTTTCTAAAATAGATATACATACTATGTATATGTGTGTGTGTGTGTGTGTGTGTGTAGCTTTTCTACTATGGTTGCTAAAGGCTTGAGAAAGAATATCAGAAAGAGAGATGGAAAAATGGGAAAACATAAAGTAAATGAAATGGGAGCACTGAATATAAAATAGAAAAAGTGAAACAAACTAGATGAAAGTAAAAGATCATCGTATAGTCCAGTTGGTTTTAAACATGGTAGCTCATTAGAAACATCTGTAGCTTTGGATTAAAAAAAAAGCTATTGCCTGGGCATTTGTATAAAAGAGAGATGGAAAAATGGGAAAACATAAAGTAAATGAAATGGGAGCACTGAATATAAAATAGAAAAAGTGAAACAAACTAGATGAAAGTAAAAGATCATCGTATAGTCCAGTTGGTTTTAAACATGGTAGCTCATTAGAAACATCTGTAGCTTTGGATTAAAAAAAAAGCTATTGCCTGGGCATTTGTATTTTTTCAAAAAAAATCCAAGAAAATTCTGGATTTTGAAAAGTTATTACAGGTTTTTCTATTAAACGGTGGTTTTGGCGATATCAGTTCAGTTCAGTTCAGTCGCTCAGTCGTGTCCGACTCTTTGCGNCCACCTCCTAGAGTAATGGAAATAAAAACAAAAGTAAACAAGTGGGACCTGATTAAACTTAAAAGCTTTGCACAGCAAAGGAAATTATAAGCAAGATGTAAAGACAGCCCTCAGAATGGGAGAAAATAATAGTAAGTGAAACAACTGACAAAGGATTCATTTCCAAAATATACAAGCAGCTCATACAACTCAACACCAGGAAAACAAACAACGCAATCAAAAAGTAGGAAAAAGACCTAAACAGATATTTCTCCAAAGAAAACATACAGATGGCTGACAGACACATGAAAAGATGCTCAACATCCCTCATTACTAGAGACATGCAAATCAAAATGAAAATGAGATATCACCTCACAACGGTCAGAATCAGTTCAGTTCAGTCGCTCAGTCATGTGCGACTCTTTGCGACCCCACGAACCGCAGCATGTCAGGCCTCCTTGTCCATCATCAACTGCTGGAGTCTACCCAAATCCATGTCCATTGAGTTGGTGATGCCATCCAACCATCTCATCCTCTGTCATCCCCTTCTCCTGCCCTCAATCTTTCATCAGGGTCTTTTCAAATTAGTCAGTTCTTCATATCAGGTGGTCAAAGTATTGGAGTTTCAGCTTCAACATCAGTCCTTCCAATGAACGCCCAGGACTGATCTCCTTTAGGATGGACGATTGCCGTCTAAGGGATTCTCAAAAGTCTTATCCAACCCCACAGTTCAGAAACATCAATTCTTCAGTGCTCAGCTTTCTTTATAACCCAACTCTCACATCCATACATGACTACTGGAAAAACCACAGCCTTGACTAGATGGACCTTTGTTAGCAAAATAATGTCTCTGCTTCTGAATATGCTATTTAGGTTGGTCATACTTTCCTTCCAAGGAGTAACTGTCTTTTAATTTCATGGCTGCAGTCATCATCTGCAGTGATTTTGGAGCCCCCCAAAATAAAGTCAGCCACTGTGGCCATCATCAAAAAGTCTACAAACAATAAATGCTGGAGAGGGTGTGGAGAAAAGGGAACACTCTTGAACTGTTGGTAGGAATGTAAACTGATACAGCCACTATGGAAAATGGTATGGCAATTCCTTAAAAAACTGAGAATAAAACTACCATATGATCCAGCAATCCCACTCCTAGGCATATACACTGAGGAGACCAAAACTGAAAAAAACACATGTATCTCATTGTTCACTGTAGCGCTATTTACAAGGCTAGAATATGGAAGCAACCTAGATGTCCATTGACAGATGAGTGGATAAAGAAGTTGTGGTACATATACATAATGGAATATTCTGCCATAAAAGGGAACACATTTGAGTCAGTTCTGATGAGGTGGATGAACCCAGAAGCTATTACACAGAGTGAAGTGAGCCAGAAAGAGAAAGAGAAATATCGTATTCGAACACATACAGATGGAATCTAGAAGAATGGTACTAAATAACTTATTTGCTGCCGCTGCTGCTAAGTCACTTCAGTCGTGTCCGACTCTGTGCGACCCCATAGACGGCAGCCCACCAGGCTCCTCCATCCATGGGATCTTCCAGGCAAGAGTACTGGAGTGGGGTGCCATTGCCTTCTCCAATAACTTATTTACAGGGCATCAGTGAAGAAACAGACACAGAGAATAGACTTTTGGACATGGAGAGAGGGGAGGAGAGGGTGAGACATATGGAAAGTGTAACATGAAAACTTATATTACCAAATGTAAAATAGATAGCCAACGGGAATTTGCTGTATGGCTCAGGAAACTCAAACAGGTGCTCTATATCAACCTAGAGGGGTGGGATGGGGAGGGAGATGGGAGGGTGGTTCAAAAGGGAGGGGATGTATGTATACCTATGGCTGATTCATGCTGAGATTTGACAGAAAACAACAAAATTCTGTAAAGCAATTATCCTTCAATATAAAAATAAATTAAAAAAAAAAAAAGAATACTAGAGTAAATTGCCATGCCCTCCTCCAGGGGATCTTCCCGACCCAGGGATGGAACCCACGTGTTTTAATGTCTCCTGCACTGGAAGGCAGGTTCTTTACCACTAGCACCACCTGGGAAGCCCAGTTTAGCTCATAAGGCCTTTTATAAACTGGCTTTGTTATCTCCAGCCCTCTCTGATCATTCTCTGCCACCATTCATCCTCTTAGCCTATGACTTACTTATAGTTCGCTAGTTCAATTCAGTTCAGTCGCTCAGTCGTGTCTGACTCTTTGTGACCCCATGAATCACAGCACACCAAGCCTCCCTGTCCATTATCAACTCCCGGAGTTTACCCAAACTCACATCTATCGAGTCCGTGATGCCATCCAGCCATCTCATCCTCTGTCATCCCCTTCTCCTCCTGCCCCCAATCCCTCCCAGCATCAGAGTCTTTTCCAATGAGTCAGCTCTTCACATGAGGTGGCCAAAGTACTGGAGTTTCAGCTTTAGCATCATTCCTTCCAAAGAAATCCTAGGGTTGATCTCCTTCAGAATGGACTGGTTGGATTTCCTTGCAGTCCAAGGGACTCTCAAGAGTCTTCTCCAACACCACAGTTCAAAAGCATCAATTCTTCAGCACTCAGCCTTCTTCACAGTCCAACTCTCACATCCATACATGACCACAGGAAAAACCATAGCCTTGACTAGATGGACCTTAGTCGGCAAAGTAATGTCCCTGCTTTTGAATATACTATCCAGGTTGGTCATAACTTTTCTTCCAAGGAGTAAGCGTCTTTTAATTTCATGGCTGCAGTCACCATCTGCAGTGATTTTGGAGCCCAAAAAAATAAAGTCTGACACTGTTTCCACTGTTTCCCCATCTATTTCCCATGAAGTGATGGGACCGGATGCCATGATCTTCGTTTTCTGAATGTTGAGCTTTAAGCCAACTTTTTCGCTCTCCTCCTTCACTTTCATCAAGAGGCTTTTTAGCTCCTCCTCACTTTCTGCCATAAGGGTGGTGTCATCAGCATATCTGAGGTTATTGATATTTCTCCCGGCAATCTTGATTCCAGCTTGTGTTTCTTCCAGTCCAGCGTTTCTCATGATGTACTCTGCATATAAGTTAAATAAGCAGGGAGACAATATACAGCCTTGACGTACTCCTTTTCCTATTTGGAACCAGTCTGTTGTTCCATGTCCAGTTCTAACTGTTGCTTCCTGACCTGCATACAGATTTCTCAAGAGGCAGGTTAGGTGGTCTGGTATTCCCATCTCTTTCAGAATTTTCCACAGTTTATTGTGATCCACACAGTCAAAGGCTTTGGCATAGTCAATAAAGCAGAAATAGATGTTTTTCTGGAACTCTCTTGCTTTTTCCATGATCCAGCGGATGTTGGCAATTTGATCTCTGGTTCCTCTGCCTGTTCTAAAACCAGCTTGAACATCAGGGAGTTCACGGTTCACATATTGCTGAAGCCTGGCTTGGAGAATTTTGAGCATTACTTTACTAGCGTGTGAGATGAGTGCAATTGTGCGGTAGTTTGAGCATTCTTTGGCATTGCCTTTCTTTGGAATTGGAATGAAAACTGACCTTTTCCAGTCCTGTGGCCACTGCTGAGTTTTCCAAATTTGCTGGCATATTGAGTGCAGCACTTTCACAGCATCATCTTCCAGGATTTGAAACAGCTCAACTGGAATTCCATCACCTCCACTAGCTTTGTTCTTAGTGATGCTTTCTAAGGCCCACTTGACTTCACATTCCAAGATGTCTGGCTCTAGATTAGTGATCACATCCTCATGATTATCTGGGTCGTGAAGATCTTTTCTGTACAGTTCTTCTGTGTATTCTTGCCACCTCTTCTTAATATCTTCTGCTTCTGTTAGGTCCATACCATTTCTATCCTTTATCGAGCCCATCTTTGCATGAAATGTTCCCTTGGTATCTCCAATTCTCTTGAAGAGATCTCTAGTCTTTCCCATTCTGTTGTTTTCCTCTATCTCTTTGCATTGATTGCTGAAGAAGGCTTTCTTATCTCTTCTTGCTATTCTTTGGAACTCTGCATTCAGATGCTTATATCTTTTCTTTTCTCCTTTGCTTTTCGCCTCTCTTCTTTTCAGTGCTATTTGTAAGGCTTCTCCAGACAGCCATTTTGCTTTTTTGCATTTCTTTTCCATGGGGATGGTCTTGATCCCTGTCTCCTGTACAATGTCACGAACCTCATTCCATAGTTCATCAGGAACTCTATCTATCAGATCTAGGCCCTTAAATCTATTTCTCACTTCCACTGTATAATCATAAGGGATTTGATTTAGGTCATACCTGAATGGTCTAGTGGTTTTCCCTGCTTTCTTCAATTTAAGTCTGAATTTGGTAATAAGGAGTTCATGATCTGAGCCACAGTCAGCTCCTGGTCTTGTTTTTGTTGACTGTATAGAGCTTCTCCATCTTTGGCTGCATAGAATATAATCAATCTGATTTCGGTGTTGACCATCTGGTGATGTCCATGTGTAGAGTCTTCTCTTGTGTTGTTGGAAGAGGGTGTTTGCTATGACCAGTGCATTTTCTTGGCAAAACTCTATTAGTCTTTGCCCTGCTTCATTCCTCATTCCAAGGCCAAATTTGCCTGTTACTCCAGGTGTTTCTTGACTTCCTACTTTTGCATTCCAGTCCCCCATAATGAAAAGGCCATCTTTTTTGGGTGTTAGTTCTAAAAGGTCTTGTAGGTCTTCATAAAACCGTTCAACTTCAGCTTCTTCAGCATTACTCCTTGGGGCATAGACTTGAATAACTGTGATATTGAATGGTTTGCCTTGGAGATGAACAGAGTTCATTCTGTCATTTTTGAGATTGCATCCAAGTACTGCATTTCGGACTCTTTTGTTGACCATAATGGCTACTCCATTTCTTCTGAGGGATTCCTGCCCGCAGTAGTAGATATAATGGTCATCTGAGTTAAATTCACCCATTCCAGTCCATTTTAGTTTGCTGATTCCTAGAATGTTGACATTCACCCTTGCCATCTCTTGTTTGACCACTTCCAATTTGCCTTGATTCATGGGCCTGACATTCCAGGTTCCTATGCAATACTGCTCTTTACAGCATCGGATCTTGCTTCTATCACCAGTCACATGCACAACTGGGTATTGTTCCCAAAGCATTTCCCAAAGTGTGTTCAGCCAAATGCTGATATGGTATGGAAGGATTTTGGTGATCAGAGAAGTTGCAGAAATGTCAGATTAGAGTTAAACTTTTTTTCTGAGCTATTGTCCAGAGTCTATAAATGTGCCTTGTGCCTCTCTTGCTTGGGATAATGTATACAGACAGCTATTCCAATTAATTATACGAATGCAAAACCAGTTTTTGTCCAAACTGAGGCATTTCTCCAGGGTTTCCTGTTCCAGGGAAAAACAGTTGGAGAATGATATATGATGTTGTATTAATATTATGCTCCCTGAGACCTCTAGGCTTTCACACAACGTTCAATTTTCTGAATTGTCCAAAGGAAGTTTTCACCCACAGAACTCCTCAGCTCCTGCCTGTGCATCCGGGCACCCCCTGACCTCTGGATCTAACTTGAGTGTTTCTCTCTTCTGAGATTTCTAGCCTGCTGTACGTATCTCCATATGGTAATTAGCTTTCTGCTCTCTAACTGCTGATTGACTTGTCTGTCTTCCCCTTTAGACTGCAAGTTCCTTTAAGACAGGGGCTTATCACAGACTTCATTTTGTTCTTGCCTAATAATTACTGGGCTTCCCTAGTAGCTCAGCTGGTAAAGAATCCCCCCTGCAATGAAGGAGACCCTGGTTCAATTCCTGGGTTGGGAAGTTCCCCTGGAGAAGGGACTAGGCTACCCACTCCAATATGCTTGGTCTTCCATGGTGGCTCAGACGGGAAAGAATCTGCCTGCAATGAAGGTGACCAGGGTTGGGAAGATCCCCTGGAGAAGGGAATGGCTATCCGCGTCAGTATTCTTGCCTGGAGAATCGTTATGGACAGAGTAGCCTGACAGGCTACAGTCCATGACATGACTGTAGTTGTGTCTGCCGAACACCTAGTAAGCACAGCACAGTACTTAACAGGTGTTTGGCAGATATGTGTTAAATACAGGAATGAAAGATGGTGCAAGGTTATATCTACATTTTTGTGAAATGTCACACTGGCATATTCAAAATGAATTAAGTCTAATAATATAAACAGAAGAATCAAAGTGTAATTTGCAGATACAAGCAATGCGATAGTACCCAGAATTAGGGAAATTATACTAAGATAACAATAGCAGCACCCTGACACCTACTTTCTGTCGTGGGTGTAAGATTTTATGTATAAATGTCTGGGACCACAAATAATCTTGAGTCTTCATTTTCTTTTCTCTAAACCAGAACCAAATACATGAACAAATGAATTAATGTTTGGGAAGTGTTTTGAAAATGTCCTAGAACCATAAAACTGTTACATCATTATTAATCAATTATTAGCTTGTCCACATACACATTTTTGGCACTTTCAAAAAGCTAAGAATTGGTAGCTGTGCTCTGTTGCCTGTACGAATTCTATCTGTGGCCCATTCTAAAGGAAACATCTTGGCAAAATGGGAAGAAAAGGAAAGCATACAAGCTTTTCAAATCTACTACAGGATATAATTTTACAAGGTGTAAGGTAGTTTTATGCTTTCAAATTAAGCTCTCACTTTCAAAAGAAAATGACAGAGAATCATTTGGCTCTTCAATCAGTCATGTCTAACCCAAACCACCTGTAATCTAAGCCAAAGAAATGACTGTATCACTTTTTCACAGGATTTGTGAGGACCTAAAGTGATAGACAGGGTCTTCTTCATGATTACATACGTGGGAGCTTTGGATAGCATGATTAAAGCTCAGAGTGCATTATTACTATAAAAACTCACCTTGTTTTTGAATTCTTGACAAGGTGAATGATTTCCATTTCCCGTCATTATGGTTTTGATTGCTGACAACGGAAGCCATTCCTGAACCCAGATCATAGCTGACTTTTATGTGCCCATCAGTGAGCTCTACACTCATGAAATCCTTCTATTAACAGAGGAAAAATACACCAGTGATTAGATACACAGAGAAATATGTGGGTATTCACTTTGTGGGGTTTGTAATAGGGCTTTATGGTTAAATTACTGAATGTGTTGATCTGTAAGAGAAATCCATTTTTGGAAACAGAATCAGTGTTAGTATTTTATGAATGTTTGTGGGTGTGATGTTATGGTGTAAATGGTCAAAGCCAAATTACTAGGATGTATCCTTTTATGATAGGAGTAAAAAGTGGGTTCCTTTGAAAATGTATTAAGCAAACTAAATAGGATATTCCCAGAAAGAAGTTACTAAGAAACACTCACCTGGAAAAAATAATAAGGATATTTAGAACCACCTTTTCACTAAGGTCTTTAGAAGAAGGCTAAGGAAGTGTGTTTTTCTGCTGCATGTTTCTATACAGAGGGAATCTTTACTGGGTGTTTCTTTTAAAGAATTATAAGGCAGTTATTCTGAAAATAAATTATAATTAAATTATATATGTAATTAAAGTTATTGATGGAAATATATAAATACTATGCACCATTCTTGGCTATGCACACTCATCCCAGACTCTGAACAATAACTGATAACTGCATTGGAACCCTACAAAAAAAGAAGCAAACCATATCCTCGATTGTGAAAGATCAACTGTGCAAATCTTTACCAGGTCTCGTGTGGCGAGGTACATCAGGAGAGCACTTGAAGAAAATGTCCTGAACTTGAACATAACGGTGGAGATGTTGGGGTACCAACGAATGGGGCGGCTGACCAATGCATAGCCTTCTCCATCAAACTGAATGGTCCCCTCACTATCTTCCACCTGTGGACTGAACAGAGACATTTCACATGAATCAGACGATGTCTACATGGTCCATCCATTTTCAATACATCACACTCTATATCTTGTGAGTCTGGGTTGTGGGCTGTTGTAGGGCAGGAACAATCCCAGATACATCTTCCATCCTTCCCCTTCTCTCCAGTGCCACCATCAGGCCAGGCAATCACCATCTCTCACCTGGACTTCATTAGGTGTTCAATAACTAGGTCAATGATGTTTTAAACCCTTTTGCTGAGGTGCCTAATGGATAGCTATGTTGGTGTTTAAGTGTATCTTAGTAGTGTGAACTAGAGCGATTTTGGAACATGCTGAGAATGCATTATTACATTTACCAAATACATAACATAACAGGGAGTAGGGGTTGGATGAAAAGGGTGCAGGTGGTCGAAAGGTGCTAACTTAAAAGTTGTAGAAAGAAAAGCCATGATGGAATATAGACTCCTATTCTCTGAACTCTGGCTATTCAGTTGGATTTTCTGGGACATATTAGATTCCGACAATGAAGGGCTCCTCTAACTGTGTGTATTTGTTGATCTGTCTTCTTCCCCAGCATGTAAGCTCTATGAAGCTGAGTAGTGCTTATGGGTCAGGCTCCATTTCAGGCACAAGCTCAGCATCCAGAGCAATACTTGGCTCACAGGAGAAGCTGTAAATATTTGTGGAATGAGGGGGATATTAGTAAATCAAATTGCCTTACAGAGAATACATGTTCAATCAGTACTGGTTGAATAATTAATAAATATCTAAGATATGTCTTGTAAATATAATGTTTAAAAAGATTTCTTTTTCAAAAGAAAAGTTATCATCTATCTATCTTACCTAACTGATGTTAATAGCATAAGTTTTGACTGTGGAGATATTTTTAAACTTTAAATATCTGCATTTTAGTTTATATTTGAATCTGTGAAACTGGACTGTTGTATTAACTTGAGAGTAGAGAAGAGCTATTGAGAAATACAGTAATGTAAAATAACAATAACTGAGACGAGTATTTGTATGAAATCTTGGATAATGAGAAAAATAATAGTGTACAAACATTAATGGGCTTGTGGAAGAATAACTGTTTTGCATTTTAGACCAGTTGGCTTCCTCTCTGTTTCTGGAAAAGACAGAAACATAAAACTCTGAAGACAAAAGGAAGGGAAGAGTCTTACCTGTGTTTGTCACAATCATGTAATTGTAAGTTATATTTAAACAGGTATAAAATCAGATTGATATATTTTTATATACTGTAGCTTAAAGCTTAAAAGATGCTTTTTCAATATTAATGAAAAGTGTTAACTGAAAGGTTTGTGGGACTAAATCAGCTTATTAACAATATAATTTATAGTGAATATATTTAGTGAATAAATGATGAGTTTGGTCTTCTTTCATCATTATTAAAAATCCATTAAAATCTGGAATATCATGATATTAGAGATAAGAAAACATAATGTAGACTCTACTAAGTATAAGGTCTGTGAGGGTTTCAAATACATGGATTTTGCATTATGTACCACCATGCTATCAATAAAAACTCCAGAAAGGGTGTGGGGATCACCACTGACAGTTTCCCAAATGCTTTGGACCAAAGCATTGTTACTTACAATTCAAAAAGAAAAAAACATAAAACTTCACTACATGATGTCAGAATAAGCACTGGAATAAAAAACATGTCACATTTGTATAATGATGTTATTATGGCCTTAATCTATTAATTTCCTCAACACATAAGGAAAAAACAGCAGAGTAGATGGCAGGTAATCTGGAGTCTGATGTGGAATCTCAGAAGTCACGTAACACCTCAGGTCTCAGTGTTTCCACTCTGAGATGGGAGGTTTAGATCAGTGGATGATTTCTAAAGCCTATTCCCACTTCAACCCTGTAAGAGATTCTTCTGCTCAAGCAACAGGCAAATCTGCAAGCAGGAGTTTTGTACAAGAGCAACAAAACATACAGTTGTAGATCAGGCTATTTTGTCTAATTCATTAACCAAAATCTAGGTAAACATGCCTTCAAATTGGTGAGTTTGAGGTTGGGGAAAAATGAATCTTTCCAATCATAGTCCATAAACATTATACTAGAGTTTTCCTATTCATTTTCAATATATTTACTAGGAAAAGTGACTATTCTTTTATAATTAATAAATGATAATCTCACAGCCTCCAGAAAGAAAACCACAACCACAGAAAGCTAACCAAAATGATCACATGGATCACAGCCTTGTACAACTCAGTGAAGCTAGGAGCCATGCTGTGTTGCTGCTGCTGCTGCTGCTAAGTCGCTTCAGTTGTGTCCAACTCTGTGAGACCCCATAGACGGCAGCCCACCAGGCTCCCCTGTCCCTGGGATTCTCCAGGCAAGAACACTGGAGTGGGTTGCCATTTTCTTCTCCAATGCATGAAAGTGAAAAGTAAAAGTGAAGTCGCTCAGTTGTGTCTGACTCTTAGCAATTCCATGGACTGCAGCCCACCAGGCTCCTCCATCCATGGGATTTTCTAGGCAAGAGCACTGGAGTGGGGTGCCATTGCCTTCTCCGGCCATGCTGTGCAGGGCCACCCAAAATGGACAGGTCATGGTGGAGAGTTCTGAAAAACATGGTCTACTGGAGATGGGAATGACAAATCACTTCAGTATTTTTGCCTTGAGGACTCCATGAACAGTATGAAAAGGCAAAGAGATATGAAACTGGAAGATGACCCTCCTGGGTTGGTAGGTATCCAATATGCTACTGGGGAAGAGCAGAGAAATAGCTTTAGGATGAATGAAGAGGCTGAGCCAAAGCAGAAACAATGTCCAGCTGTGGATGTATCTGGTGGTGAAAGTAGGGTCCAATGTTGTAAAGAACAATATTGCATAGGAAGCTGAAATGTTAGGTCCATGAATCAAGGTAAATTGGAAGTGGTTAAACAGGAGATGGCAAGAGTGAACATTGGCATTTTAGGTATCCGTGAACTAAAATGGACAGGAATGGGAGAATTTATTTCAGTTTACTACTGTTGGCAAGAATCCCTTAGAAGTAATGGAGTAGCCCTCATAGTCAACAAAAGAGTTGGAAATACAGTACTCAGGTACAAGATCAAATACGACAGAATGATCTCAGTTCATTTCCAAGGAAAACCATTCAACATCACAGTAATCCAAGTCTAAGCCCCAACCACTAATGTCAAAGAAGTTGAAGTTGGGTGGTTCTATGATCTGTAAGACCTTCTAGAACTAACACCAAAAAAAAAAAAAAAAGGTGGGGGGGAGAAAAATGTCCAATTCATCATAGGGTATTGTAATGCAAAAGTAGAAAGTCAAAAAATACCTGGAGTAACAGGAAAGTTTGGCCTTGGATTACAAAATGACACAGGGCAAAGGCTAACAGAGTTTTGCCAAAAGAACACACTGGTCATAGCAAATACCTTTTTCCAACAACATAAGAGATGACTCTATACATGGACATCCTCAGATAGTCAATACCAAAATCAGACTGATTATATTTTTTGCAGCCAAAGATGGAAAAGCTCTATTCAGTCAGTAAAAAGGCCTAGAGCTGACTGTGGCTCAAATCATCAGCTCCTTATGGCAAAATTCAGGCTTAAACTGAAGAAAGTAGGGAAAACCCTTGTCATTCATGTATGGCCTAAGTCAAATTCCTTATGATTATACAATGGAAGTGACAATAGATTCAAGGGATTAGATTTGGGAGACAGAGTGCTTGAAGCACAATGGCCAGAGGTTTGTAACACTGTATAGGAAGCAGGGATCAAGAGCATCCCCAAGAAAAAGAAATGCAGAAAGGCGAAATGGTTGTCTGAGGAGGCCTTACAAACAGCTGAGAAAAGAAGAGAAGCTAAAAGCAAAGGAGAAAAGGAAAGATATACCCATTTGAATTCAGAGTTCCAAGAATAGCAAGGAGAGATAAGAAAGCCTTCCTCAGTGAGCAACGCAAAGAAACAGAGGAAAACAATAGAATGGTAAAGATAAGAGTTCTTCAAGAGATACCAAGGGAGCATTTCATACAAAGATGGGCACAATGAAGGACAGAAATGGTGTGGAACTAACAGAAGCATAAGATATTAAGAAGAGGTGGCTAGAATACACGGAAGAACTATACAGAAAAGATCTTCATGAATCAGATAACCATGATGGTGTGATCACTCACCTAGAACCAGACATCCTGGAGTGTGAAGTCAAGTGGGCCATAGGAAGAATTACTATGAACAAAGCTACTGGAGGTGATATAATTATAGCTCAGCCACTTAAAATCCTAAAATGATGCTGTTAAAGTGCTGCACTCAGTATGTCAGCAAATTGGAAAACTCAACAGTGGCCATAGGATTGGAAAAGGTCAGTTTTCCTTCCAACCCCAAAAAAGGCAGCACCGAAGAATGTTCAACCTATCACACAGCTGCACTGATTTCACATGCTAGCAAGGTAATTCTCAAAACCCTTCAAGCTAGGCTTCAACAGTACTTGAACTGAGAACTTCCAGGCTAGATTTAGAAAGGGCAGATGAACCAGAGATCAAATCTGTTGGATCACAGAAAAAGCAAGAGAAGTCCAGAAAAACATCTCATTCTGCTTTATTGACTATGCCAAAGCCTTTGACTGTATGGATTACAACAAACTGTAGAAAATTCTTCTTGGAGAAGGCAATGGCATCCCACTCCAGTACTCTTGCCTGGAAACTCCCATGGATGGAGGAGCCTGGTAGGCTGCAGTCCATCCAGTCCATGGGGTCGCTGAGTCAGACATGACTGAGCGACTTCACTTTCACTTTTCACTTTTATGCATTGGAGAAGGAAATGGCAACCCACTCCAGTGTTCTTGCCTGGAGAATCCCAGGGATGGTGCAGTCCAGTGGGCTGCCGTCTGTGGGGTTGCACAGAGTCAGACACGACTGAAGAGACTTAGCAGCAGCAGCAGTAGAAAATTCTTAAAGAGATAGGAATACCAGACCACCTTACCTACCTTTTGAGAAACCTGTATGCAGGTCAAGAAGCAATAGTTAGAACTGGACATGGAACAAGACTGGTTCAAAATTGGGAAAGGAGGACATGAAGGCCTGAGATCTTTGCAGAATTGATAATTAGTGATGCTATAGTCTTACATAATATGCATAGATGAAAGGACATTTAAATGCTTTAGATGTTTGGTTGACAATAAACTTTTGACAATTCTACTTATAAATTTACTGAAGAAATGTTTAGGGAAAAGTTGGTGTTGATTTGTGAGTAGCAGAATGATAATGTAGACCTCATTGTCCTTGTATTGAAATCATTTTACAGACAACACACTATATTAGATTTTATCAAAGATTATGAACAAAATCACTATAAACCATGAGTGGATCAGACTTTCAAATTGTCTTCAATGCCAATTTGAAAAGTTCACGACAAAAAAAAAAAAAAAACAAAAAACAAATAGAAAGATGAAAGTTAAAACTTTTGGGGAGAGAATATTTTGAGGCTACTTTCTTTTATAAAACTCTAGAGACATTGAGAAGAAAATGTGAAGTACTCTGCTACATTAATGGAGAATTTAGGTCCTAGCAATGTACATGTTCTCTTTATATTAGAAATAAAAAACATAAGCTCCTTAGCACCTAATTATTTTAGAGTTACTATGTTTGTTGATTAAGCTTCCAGGTCCGACTCCTGCGACCCCATGGACTGCAGCCTACCAGGCTCTTCCATCCATGGGATTCTCCAGGCAAGAGTACTGGAGCCATTTCCTTCTCCAGGGGAATCTTCCCAACCCAGGGATCGAACCCAGGTCTCCCACACTGCAGGCAGATGCTTTACCTCTAAGCCACCAGGGAAGCTTTATAGCTTTAACTAAATATAATTAAAATTGTTGTAGGCTCAGTTGGTCAGTAGCCTTTAAGTTTTTATGCAGAGAAATCCTCTGCTGCTGCTGCTGCTGCTGCATTGCTTCAGCCCTGTCTGACTCTGTTCGACCCCACAGACAGCAGCCCATGAGGCTCCCTCATCCCTGGGATTCTCCAGGCAAGAACACTGGAGTGGGTTACCATTTCCTTCTCCAATGCGCGAAAGTGAAAGGTGAAAGTGAAGTCGCTCAGTTGTGTTCGACTCTTCGCGACCCCATGGACTGCAGCCTACCAGGCTCCTCTGTCCATGGAGAGAAATCCTCTACTTTCACTTAATTTTTTATGTACTCTATTCAGGTTTATATAAGAATATTTACATATGTTTATATGCTTGATAAATATTTTTGAATTTCAACATTCTAACCTCTATCTTATAATTAATGATGGTTATTGTGAAACTTTCTCCTGGCCTATCTTGACCTCTGTTTTTCCTTTCCCACTTAAAATCTTTAAGTCCGACGGGTTTCCACTTGAAACACAGGATGCTACGTGTCATTTCATAAATACTGTAGGAGACAAAACCTGCAGTATGGTTCTATATTTTCTCGTAAACATAAGCAGAGTGAATTCAGGCTCTGAGGGGCCTGCAGTTTAATCAGTTAGGGAGAGCTTTCTTTAAGTAAAACTGAAATATGACTATAAAAGAGCCACAGAGACCCAACGCTTCCTGAACATAAAGGTAAGTTGGAGTGGAAAGAGATAGTAGTCTTAACTGATTGAGGCTAAAATACCTTGCTATTGTTATTTAGTCACCAAGTCACATCCAACTCTTTGCGACTTCATGGACTGTAGCCTGCTAGGCTCCCCTGTACATGGGATTTCCCAGACAAGAATAATGGTCCGGGTTGCCATTTTCTTTTCCAGGGAATCTTCCCAACCCAGGGATTGAATCCTCATCTCATGCTTGGCAGGTGGATTCTTTACCACTGAGCCTCCTGGGAAGCCCTGAAATATCTCAACTTTGCAAATTTTACAAAGACATATGGCCACGTCAAAGTACTAGGGTACTTCCCAAGGCCTTGGAAAGTGCCTGTGCAAACCGGGGAGAGGACTTGAGGTTACTTCCCTTCGTGGTAAATCTACCTTTGAACACAATCACTTCAAACTTCCTGCTTATCATCCACGTGATAACGCAACACTGCACAATAAAATTAAAGCTTTTGTGATGCACAGGTCAGACAGACGTTACGAGAGCCCTCCTCTTAACTAACCTGACAGTACATCCTTTGCAGTCACCTTCTATTTCTCGGAAATTCCACAGTCCGATAGGTTTGCTGTCAAAGTATGCTTCTCCCATACAGCCAGTGAATGTGATAACACGTACAGCATCAGCCTTCTGCAGAGAGAAACATATTTGTTAGAATTTCACACACACACACACAAAAAACCCTTAGAGAATCCATGCTGGTGTTTAGCTGCTTAAGTAAGTAAGCAAGCGTTAGTTGCTCAATCGTGTCCGACCCTTTGCGACCCCACGGACTGTAGCCTGCCAGGCTCCTCTGTTCATGGGATTCTCCAGGCAAGAACACTGGAGTGGGTTGCCATTCCCTTCTCCAGGGGACCTTTCCGACCCAAGGATTGATCCTGGGGTTTAGTCATTTAGTTGCATGAAACTCTTTGAGATCCCATGGGCTGTAGCCTACCATGCTCCTCTATGAGATTTCCCAGGCAAGAATACTGGAGTGGGTTGCCATTTTCTTCCCCAGGGGATGTTCTCAACCCAGGGATTGAATTTGCATCTCCTGCGTTGGCAGGCGGACTCTTTACCCCTGAGCTATCAGGGAAGTCCTACAGTATTCATGAGAGTTGTTATCTGAGCAGAAGAATCTCGAGTAGTTATTATCCAGCCTTTGTAAAAATCTTGGTTGTGTAAATATTCATGTTTTAATATAATAATAATATATAATATAAATATATAATATATAATAATATATCCTCAGATCCTGGTTATTCTGTGCTATATCAGTTTATCACCATTAGTAAATAAACACTCCATGCTTCTGACTTTAAATGAACTGTTTATTCTCTTTGAGATTCTGTTTTCTTCTTGGTCTGTAACATAGGATTATTAGGACAATTATATAAGAGAATTTATTTATGGTTCCACATTCAATGCCTGGCACAGAGATGGTGTTTAATAAATGCTAGTGCTCCTATACCACTAAGATGATTTCTTTCCAGAGATTACGGGAAAGGGTTGTTGTTGTTGAGTTGTTAACTTGTGTCGGACTCTTTCGTCCATGGGATTTCTTAGGCAAGCATGCTGGAGTGGGTTGCCACTTCCTTCTCCTGAGAAATGGTAGATACTGACAAAGAGAAACAAATGCTTGCATATAGATTACCCTATGATACTGCTGTCCCCAGTTTTTCATTTCCTTTTACATTCAAGCAGGTTTCTAGTGCAGGAGAATGAAGGGACAGAGTCAATTTGTAAGCAAAGGGACCCTGTGGTTGTTGCTTGGGGGCATGCACAGCACAGAGCCTGACATCTAATAAGGCCAGAATAAATATTTGTTGAATGACAACCTTAGTGTCATTCTTACAGGGAAAGGTCTTTTTTTTTTAATGTTTATTTTATATTGGAGCATACCCGTCTGCCAGTGCAGGAAAAGTAAGAGATGTGGGTTCGATTCCTGGGCTGGGAACATCCTCTGGAGAAGGGAATAGCAACCCACTCCAGTATTACTGCTTGGAGAATTTCATGGAGAGAGGAGCCTGGCAGACTACAGTCCATGGACCACAAAGAGCCAGACATGACTGAGCACATACACTATAGTTGATTAGCCATGCTGTGTTAGTTTTAGATGTACAACAAGGTGATTCAGTTATATATACATACATTTATTCCTTTTCAAATTCTTTTCCCATTTAGGTTATTGGAGAATATTCAGCTGAGTTCCCTGTGCTACATAGTAGGTCCTTGTTAGCTATCTGCTTTAAATACATCAGTGTGTACATGTCAGTTCTTGGTGTATAACAGTCAAGAAGGAGGAGAATGATACAATTCTCTCCAGAGAAACTTGCTGTAATTTAAACAACTGTTCATTTTGGCATTGATAATGTTATAATTCTACAACACTCTGCCAAAGTGAATTCACATTTATCTGAGTAACCTGAAAGGAAAAAGTGAATTGACATGCTTGGGTTTTAGAACAAATATAAGAAGATAGTCATGGAGTAGTTAAACAGTTGTAGTTATGCTGCTGCTACTGCTACTGCTAAGTCGCTTCAGTTGTGTCCGACCCTGTGCGACCCCACAGACAGCAGCCCATTGGGCTCCACCATCCCTGGGATTCTCCAGGCAAGAACCCTGGAGTGGGTTGCCATTTCCTTCTCCGATGCATGAAAGTGAAAAGTGAAAGTGAAGTCGCTCAGTCGTGTCTGACTCAGCGACCCCATAGACTGCAGCCTACCAGGCTTCTCCATCCATGGGAGTTTCCAGGCAAGAGTATTGGAGTGGGGTGCCATTATCTTCTCCGAGTTGTAGTTATAATTTAGGTTAAAGTCATGAATATGTACATCTTGCTACTGCTATGATCAAGTGGGCCATTGTCATGGAGAAGAAATGGTCAGACACTGACATTTACAAGTCA